>JAJDFE020000095.1:0-75470 GCA_021527465.2 Geoglossum glabrum
TAAGGTTTTCGCCATTGACGACCGTGCTACCCACCATAACATTGATACTGAATGTTCTGAAAGGAGGTAAAATTGCACTAGGACACAAGATATCGGTACTTTCAAAAGTTTTAAAGACGGTCAGGATTTTGAGGACTGCTGCATTAATTGTTTTGGCTTTCTGGTCTCTCCTTGCTTGTCGTTTCAATCCTTCACATCCACACGTTAGTGATGTTTACTGGCTTTAGCCTACTCTTTCGAGGGTAGAATGCCACAATTTATTTGGCCAGCAGCACGATCGATCGAGCGGACGTAGCGGATGCGAGTCGGAGATATCGTCGAGACATCGTACTTCTACCACGTCAACTTCCTACCAGTCGCGATTACTATTCCCGTCGAGATCGTTTTCCTTCCTACCGTACGTGCGCAATAATCGAATTTTATTCACCTCGTCTCGTGCCGCCCTCCTGGTTAGCTTACAAGCATATGTGGAGTAACAACATAGCTATTGTTGGGTTCGGAGATAAGATCTTGAGCCTGACCAGAAGCGCGTAATGCGTTGGTGACCTGCGACTTAGGACAGCATATCTATATTTGTACTCTGACAATCTTCCAATTCAAAAATTACCGGTAACCCGGAGCTCCCAAGGTAGTGCTAAAGTGTATTGTCCATAGCCAGATGTGACTCGAAGGGATTGGATCAAAAGTGTAGTTGGCATGCTCGGAGGGTTCGGCATCGGAGGCTGATAACACCGACGGACAAGAATTGGCGCTAGTCATGGCAATAAAGCGCACACTTGAAGCCTTTCCAAATGGAAGCACTCGGCCTAGATAGCTGCTAAATTTGTGCGGATGACGGAACAAAGCTGAGGGTGAGCAACAGCCATGCGTTGCCGAGAGCGGGGGTGCTTGGTGAGCATCACGTAGAATCTTCCGGGCTGAATATTACCTCAGTTGTCCCCAGGGCACCCGTACCCGGGATAACCTGGGACAATCATATCTGCTCGAGCGCGGTATTCTCTGAAAGTCGAATCGTCTCTGGGCTTCCTGTGCGATGTCGCATTCGACAGAACCACTGTCGGTGGACAGTCCAGCTCTTGAAAGTGCTCACCACTTCGTCGGTGAGCTTGCACCAGATGGCAGTATCGGGTTATTGAAGGCAGACCCGTTCCTAAACACGAATGCTGCGTCTAGTCCAATAAATGGGAATCGTATCACCAATACCTGCGGCACAGGAAGCTCTTCCACTGATCTTTCAGATGCAACTAGTGATGAAGACTATGACACTCTAAGGATGGATCCATCGGCCATGGTAACGGGAGGAAGAGGCGGGGGCTTCTTGGCTAGAGAAGATCAAACATGGAATGAGAAATACCTAGAGAAACACTACGCAGGAGCATCGGGGGACAAGGTGGATGGGGATAGAAGGGAGCGACGACAGAGCATCCCAGTGAAATTGGAAAGGACAGATAAGGCTGGCAGGTATCTGCTTACTTCGGACGATCCTGAGCTTCGGGAACTCCTCTCTATATATACTGAGCGTGCCTCGGGCGATGGTAAGAAACGGAGGGCGAAATTCAGCGATTTGATCTTCACGCGGCAATTTACGGCCTTTGACCGTCAAAATCCTGCGAGCGCAGCGTCACCATTTCATGGCTTCTTTACCCTATTCTGGCTTGGGGTCTTTATGTCTATCTTGAAAGTGGCTGGGGAAAATTGGAGAACTTACGGGAGCGCCTTCGGGAAGAATGAAATTCTATATATGATGTTTTCTAGAGAGGTTGTGGCACTAGGAGCGACTGACGGAATCATGTGCGGTGGAACAGTAGTAGGCCTTTTATTACAAAAAATAATTGCACAGGGTTGGATTCGATGGAACGGGGCGGGTTGGATGATTCAACATGTGAGTGCCTTTCGTTAGCAAGCCCCTGCTATAACATAGGTTACGCTAAATTTCGCACCATTATAGATATGGCAAACATTTTACCTTGGCGTAATCATTGGATGGACGATCTATAGGGATTGGCAGTGGACCCATACTGTGTTCATCGTGTTGCATTGTATGGTGATGCTGATGAAGCAGCACAGCTATGCCTTTTACAATGGCCACTGTGAGCTTTCTGTTGGACCCCCGCCTCATGAAGATGAGCAATGTCCTGATATTCCATGTTCAGTATCCGATGTTTACCTGCACCGAAAAGGCCTCCTGATGAAATCACGTCAGTTACGCGAACTCGAAGACCCAGGGACATCCCCTTTGGTCACGGCCACAGGATCCCTTTTAGTGACAGATCTGACAAGTGCCAACGGCTCTACCCACCGGCGGCTGTCCACAAGCCACAAAAATTCAATTGACTTGGGGCAGGAGAAAGCAGAGCTGTCCAAAGTGGCTTCTGCCATCGACTCGGGTGTCCCCCTAAACAGCGAACAGCTTTCCTCCTTCGTGAAACTCGTGGACTGGGAAATCGAAGCCCTCACTACGGAGCTTAATGGAAAATGCTCTACCAGTGGGAACTACTACCCTAAAAATCTGACCTTTAAGAACTGGGCTGAGTTTGTCGTCCTACCCACCCTGGTCTACGAATTAGAGTATCCGCGCCAGGAGCGAACAAATTGGTCATACGTGGCGGAAAAGACGTTAGCCACATTTGGGATTGTAGGTGTGATGATTGTGGTGAGCCAGGCGTATATTTACCCAGTTGTGATGCGCACGATGGAGATGAGGGACCAGGGGTGGACTCTCAAACAACGGCTACAAGAGTTCCCGTGGATCCTGAGCGACCTGCTTTTCCCCTTTACGATGGAATACCTTTTGGCCTTCTACGTAATCTGGGAATGCGTTGTGAGCCCATCCTCTACCCAACCCTTTCTTATAGCTAAACGTGAACTAACCTGCCCCGTTCTGCACCTAGCTCAACGTCCTCGCCGAACTGACACGGTTTGCTGACCGCGGGTTCTATGCGGACTGGTGGAACGCTACATCTTGGGGTACGTTGCAGCACAATAACTGCACTACATTGTTTCTATCTCTTTTTACATACAGCGACGCTTACATGTGAACCCAGATCAGTACGCGCGCGATTGGAACCGGCCCGTCCACAACTTCCTCCTTAGGCATGTCTACCACTCGTCCATCTCCGCGTTCCGGGTGTCACGGAAATCAGCAACGGCCATTACGTTCCTACTTAGTTCGTGTGTGCATGAGTTATTGATGTGGGTTATATTTAAAAAGCTCAGGGGTTACTTGTTGGCTATGCAGATGATGCAGCTTCCGCTAGTGATGTTGAGTCGGACCAAGTTTTTGAAAGAGAGGACAATTTTAGGAAATGTGAGCGTTCCTCGTGAGGCTTGTTGTAATAACACCCACACCCTAGCTAACCTACCTCCCCTTAGCTTGTCTTCTGGCTGGGCATCTTCACTGGGCCGAGCTTGCTTTGTAGCTTGTACTTGGTTATCTAGATTCATCTCTCTTTTCTCACCTTCAGCAAAAAGGGGTTCTCTTTTTGGGACAAAAGAGTGGATATATGAAGGATATATCGAAACAAAACTAGCACTTCTATCCCATGGACCTCCTCTCTCTCTCTCTTTGGCGTTGGGAAAGGAAAATTTGGACGGCGCAGTAACGGAAACATGGCGAGAAACGGGAGGCCTTTTTTCTTTTTATATCGGGCTTAGAATAGAATTGAAGTACTACCACTAAGAAAACTTGAATCCTATTACTTGGGATTCGCGGGTAGCCTTGGTCCTTGGCCCTTCCTCTGAAAGGTCTCCGGGCACTTTGCACTAGTGCTATATGTATATGTAGTTCAGCCGAATGGGATGTAAGCGTAGAGAATGTTAGCTGGTAGGGTATCTCTAAATTCCTGGCTGCATTGATTATATATTCTATATTAGTCTATACTTGCGCATTTTCTAGGATTTGCCTGCCCCCGGAAATACATCAACAAAACCTGGCAGCCTCCTCCGAATCTCCTCACCGCACACACTGACGCAGAAAATTTTCAACAAAAAAAGATTCGGCGGCATATACATTGCGAAACCCGCACTAGTACAGCGCGGGATACTCACAAGGATACCGAATCCTAGCGCAATTCTGTCCATCTACGCCGCTCTACTAGGTGACCTCTCTTTCCCACTCCGCTTCAGGGCACGGTGCCTTGACAAAAGCTGCGATGTCATGAAATGGCTTACATCTTCGTCTGCCCAGTAGGATAAATGGCTTGCAATACTTGCGATCAACGAGATGTCAAATACGCCCCTATAACCGAAATCTTAGTCTTAACTCGCCTACATATAAGGGAAGGGTGATAAAACTTACTCCTGAATACTAAAATCCACCCTCCCCGTCGAATTCAATGATCTCACCTTCGCCTCTTCACGTCTTAATTTCCTCCCTTGCTCTTCAGCCTCTCGTAACGCCGCTAAGTCATCCAGCTCTCCCCCTCCATCACTCTGGTGGGTTTTCTGCCTTCTCTCGAAATCAGCGTATAGCGTCTCGATTTCTCCGTCAATAAGAGTACGAGCACGTTCACCGAGTTCATCTGCGGCAATGGTGTAATTGGCAAGTTGTAGCTTCTTATCTGTGTCCGAGGGCGGTGTGGGTTGGATGACGCCTGCCGAGATATTAGTCCCAGCGCCAACGGACAAAGGGACCCTATTTTGTGGCGGTTGGCTGGGGTGGGTGCTTAATGGTAGTCCATCGCCTGTAAGCCCCAGACTCCGATTCAAGATGCTGCTCGCAATGCCAGAGCTTAGGCTAGTCCACAAACCGCTAACGCTCTGCCCAACTCTAGTCCCGATACCAGAAAGACCTTGGCCCATAGGCGCATCGAAGATGCCTTTCTTTGTATATGGAAGTGGTTGTGGCTTTAGCGCCGTCATAGAGGGAGATATTAGTGGCTCGATTCGGTAGCTTATCGGGTCAGTGGGATGAAAAATGTTAAAAAGTTGAGCGCATTTAGGCGACGAGACTGTATATGGAAGCTGCATGGGATTGACCCCACTGGCCTCTTGCGAAGTATTAGAGGCCGCGAAGAAATGATCTTCCATGCTATCAGGGTTGAGGGGGCTATCTGATGGTAACGCTTCAAACATCTGGCGGGCGGCAATCGTGCGGCCCTTGAGCATCTGAAACAAGCCGATGGGGGAGCCCAAACAAAAGAGGTTTTCCACTGGGAAGCTAAATCGAAGCTCCTCTCCGTCTTGAGTAGCTATGCTGGGTCGATTGTGGTAAAATTTACGTCGATCGGCAACCGGATAGTGCATCGCTTTATTGTTGTCTTTTTGCCGGCAAAGGATGTCGAACAGAATGGCGGACCCGAGCGAATGACCTACGAGACTGACTCTTCCCTTGAAGGACGGGTTCCTCTCGCAGAAAAGCTTATATATCCGATTGCATTCACGCAAAACGATTCCGGAGATGTGTTCTCTATATGCACTTTGATAGAGGAGAATATCGAGCGCCAGATCAGCAATCAGTCCGCGAACAGCGGGGACTCCTTCGATAGTAATATCAGCAAGACTGGGGTAATCTTCTTCATCCCCACTCCCGTCCGCATCACCGAGGTCATGTTCTCTCCGGTTTTGCTTGATGCTCTGCTTTGGGAAATCCAAGAGATGTCGCCAGCAAACAGGCAAAACTTGTACACGGCAATTCTTAGGTAGCTTGTCGACCTCGGAGTTCAGTGCCTGTAAATCCGCGGAGGCTGCGTAAACACTTTTGAGCGTCTTGCGGAACACGTTGACGTCGTGTATAAAATTCACACTTTCCAGGCGTAGTCCCAATCGCTGGCCGATACCATGGGTAACCAGTAGTAGGTATTCGATTTCACGACCCTGCTCTTCGCCATGGTCATCCCTATAGTCATCCTCCATCTCCTTTTCATCCCGCCTGCGAGCATCTTCTTCCTGCTTCTCGAGATCTTCAGTAGAGGCGGGAGCTACAAAGGATGACATGTCACGCTCCAGCTGTTGTTTTCGACCCTCGGACTCCAGTGTGGATACTAGCGGTTCTGGGTTTCCAGTTGCTGTAGTGCTAGGTGGAGCTGATCGTCTTTTGTAGGCGTTCTCGGCCTTTGAATTGCGATTCGAATCAAGACCGTCTTTTACAGCAGGCCCGGATGCGGTATCCGGCCGTTTCTCGCTGTCAGATTTTAACTCTTTGGGTTTTCCGGGTTCCATGTAACCTCTCACGATCTTGACGCCACCAAGATAGCCACCACCTGCAAAGCGTTGATAAACTGTACTGCTCATCCTGGTTAAGAAGTCATCTGTGAGAAGCCATGCGGTGGTAGAGTCTTGGTATGTAACAACCGAGTTCATGTACGCCCCGAAGAGTCGATATGTCTCCAACGGCTGAGCTGATTGTGATGATGTAAAAGATTCACCGTTCGTACTAGCTGGTAGCAGAGGCGCCTCCGCTGGTCCCTCGCCAGACGAGGGTTCTGGTATAACTCCAGGTTTCAGCGACGTAGACCGTGACCTTAGTTGACTCGGTGTTGGCGGCCGGGTTTCATACCGAAAAGGCTTTACTTTTAAATACCCTTCTTCGAGCTGTGCAGCTAGATTTTCCTCACAGGGCCGGAGTGTTGAGCCCTCTGCTCCACGAGACCAAAGTTAACGCGAGTCCATTTCACTGGGGTTTGGCAACTGTATTACCTTGATAGAACCAGGTCCCTCTTTTGACGCTATAGACAGGACCTGGCCAGTATACGGGTCCCAATTCTCTCCTTTCCACATCAACATCGAACAGATAGTCTTCGTTTACAGGCACCTTCACCTTTCCATTCTCAATATCCTCACCTTGCTCACCGACACTCGTGGCTCGACGCCTCCCACTCCCCTGGCCTAGACTCTCACCGGCTCCACCTTTTTGCTGACCTGGGGCCTGCCCTGTGTTTTCCTCGTCATCTACGAGCTTCTGGAACGCAATCTCGATAGACCGGGAGTCATGGGGGCTGAACGTGAGAAATTTTTTTGGAGCAGGGAGTGGCTTGTCGTCGGTCTTGGGGGTTGGGTTCGGTTTTCGCTTTGGGACCTTTTGAAGAGGAAATTTTTAGTTTAAGTCGAAATGGAGGTTGGATAACCTGGCGCGGCATCGTATTCGTGCAGGCCGCCGACTGGGTGAAGTGCTTACATCAATTGCGTAAAACCACCTTGCTTCTAGCGGCGGACAATCCGGTGGATACTTCTTCAGGCTTAGCCAGTGCCTATGACTGACTGTGTGATCTCCCCCTTGTTGCATCCCCGATTGCCCCGCCCCTGTGGTCTCGCCACCAGGCTGAGCTGGTTTCGGCGTCGAGCTTCTTGAATTCGGAGCACTTTTCCAAGGGGAAACGAAACCAGGCAGAAGATATGATTTCTTGTCTGGCGTAGCCATTACTTCTGACGGCGGCCGGCCTCGACCGGCCCCCCCGGTGTGCGACCAAGCGTTTGTGGATATGGGTGGTTGCTCGAATGAAGGATGGCCGGGGAAACTGCGGGAGATGAAGGTTGTGATTAGTGCGCTGAGACGACGAGCCAATTCGACTTATACACAAATCTACATGAGATGGGAGAGGCCACTGTGGGTGTCGAGAAATCGAAGGTTGGGAAACAGACACTTATCCAGCAGAGCCGCTAGATGAAGCCAGAATTATTCTTCCGTCGTGCGGTTGCTATGACGTTCCCTGGCACGTGACAATCGCCTCGGGTCAAGCCTCTCGATTTGCTGCATATCCGGAAGGGCTCCCAGGCTATTGCAGGCGTCAAGGCCGACAGCGATACATATCTCCACGGGCTAAACCCACTTCATTTATCCTATCCCCGCAGGGACAACAGCACAAAGCACTGCCCATCAGCAATGCCTCCAAATTGTCAATGGAGTAGCGGAATTAAGGTAATCGGAGCTAAGTAGTGAGTGCATGAGCGGCTATCTAGGGGCGGGTGGAACTGTGAGACGGGGAAGTGATTCTACAGACTATAGGCAAGGATGGTGAACTTGCTTTTCCACTTCCATATAAACTCACCCTTAGTTTTTCAGTTTGCCCATACCACCCTTCAGGACTCTCCTTTATAGCGAGCCCTCTTACAACTCTTTACTGTTCCGCAATCGCAAGTATTGAGAAAAGTAAACAGCAGCAAACGGGACACAATTCAAGATGACTTCCGGTGCTCCGGCGGAGTGCTGCGTCACTGGCTTTAGGCATCAAGGCACGCCTACGGGTGAGGTCAAGTTGGTGGGAAAGAGTGCGTCCGGACTTGCAAGAATAGTTAATCGCGATAACACTAATCTGCTCGATATGAACGAATCCCGTAGTACACACCTACTTCGCATACCCGGAATCTAAATCCACCAAACTTGGCATCCTCATCTTGACTGATGTGCTCGGCTATGGACTCTCCAATATCCAACTGTACGGCCATCCCCCAGCCTTTCCCTAAAAAAGGTCATTAACATAGTACCTCACGTAGCATCGCAGACCAATTCGCAGCCAACGGTTACTTCGTGGTCATGCCAGACCTCTTCCGCGGCGACCCAGTGAAGCTTGAACCGGGACTAATACCAGGGGCCGGATTTAATTTTAATGAATGGCTAGGAAGGCATCAGGAGGATACGGTGGACCCAATTGTTAAAGAGGTGCTTGCGGTTATGAAGCAAGACTATGGAGTCGAGAAGATCGGTGCCGTTGGCTATTGTTTCGGTGCCAAGGTGCTTGTTTATCCTCCTTTCTAATCGGACGCAGCTAAAACCTAACAGTATGCTGTCCGTTTCCTTCCCTCGGATATCGCTTGTGCCTACATAGCGCACCCAGCCCACGTAGGACCCGAAGAACTCCGTGCTATTAAGGGCCCTCTCAGCATCACTGCCTGCGAGTTTGATGATGTCTTCACTGTCGAGGAACGCCACAGGTCCGAAGCTATCCTCAGGGAAATCGACGTCCCCTACCAGATTAACCTGTTTTCGAAGGTGAAACATGGATTCGCAGTGCGCGGGGACCCGAGCGTTAGGATCATTAGATGGTCAAAGGAACAGGCGTTCTACCAGGCGGTGCAATGGTTTGATGAATATCTGAAGGGAGGCAATTAGAAACAAGCCGACCTGATTCTGCCAGGAGGTGAGTTAATCGACCCTCCCGCATAAACTATCAAAATAGAGTAGAGGGCCGAAGAGATGGCTTGTTTGCCTCTAGGATAGGGAGCTATTAGCATCTTCCTGTCTACTCAGTTTTATAAGTCTGTCTTTCCAGAATCAAAAAGTCTATTGGTGGGGACAACCTCGAAGGCTACTGTCATCACATTAGAGCTCTACTCGCTGCCCCGGCGATGCTTTTGAAAACAACGAGCGCATGCCCCCCCCCCCCCCTTCATCATGTGAAAAGGTAGAAAAATGAAAGACGTGAAAAAGCATAGTCATCGCATATCCCATGCCTGATTCGCTGGAATAACCCTATAAGTATTTTTCGTTTTAACAAACACCCCTGCAACAATGGGCTCGGTAACGGTTACCGAGTTACATCTTCTCATATGTCGCCATCAAACTTCCTTTTTTGCCGACCAACCTGTTAGTTCATGATAGTTTCAATACTTCAGGGGAATTTTTTGAAAGTGCTGGCTTACCAATAAACGTGACGATCAGCCTGCTTCTAACGTTACAGATATCCTCGGGCACTAGCCATATTGTTGCACCCATCTTCCTCGCGATGCTAATACCTAGCTTAGCGTTTAGGTACGCCTCCTCGTCACTTCTTCCGGGGGTCACAAGATCGTAGTCGACGTAGCTGCTCTTCATGCCGTTTAAAACATCCAACAGGAAGATCCCAGAACCAAGGGAACTGTCCTTGAAGCTGCGGATGCTAGAAGACTTGCCGCCCTTGCGGCTCATATCGTTGGCCCACCTGACCATCTCAGCATCGGTAATCTCGCGCTTCCCGAGGCGCTGAGCAAGGGCAGCGAGGGTCTCGCTGATGTCACGACGCATAAGCTGCCAGACCATACCTAGAGTCAATGTGCGCTGGCCGTCGGTGATGTCGGCGCCTTGGATGCCAACAAGAGAGAAGCGAAGCTGTTTGCCCAGCTCGACTGCGTAGTTAGTGTTCTCGACGGCCTTGAAACGCATCAACTCGCCACCGGAAGCCGGAGCACGGTTAACATGTCGCCAGTTGACGCTGCCTGGTATCACCTTGTCGTAGGCTTGTAGGAGAATCGTGCCATCGCGAAGGTCGTCGAATAGGGAGTTGACGGCGGGCTGGACATCAAGGGAATTGAGCCATAGGGTGAATACCCTGGCCTCGCGCTCCCCTTCAGCATCGAAATCCTCTACTTCAAGCTTCTCTTGCTCGGTGATTGGGTCGAGACCGGGGTGGGTGTTGAATAGATGTGCGACAAAAGCGAGATTAAGTTTAGGATTCCCTGCGACAAGTGAAGAAGGTGTCAGAAATTTGCGGCAATCCAGCCTGTCGGCATTTTGGAGGACTTCCTCTGCGCGCTGGAGGAGGTCGCGGGTTTGTAAAGGGGCGCGAGAACAAGTTTCCGGAGCCAGTTGGTTGAGGAGAATGGTGTAATTCTCGCCATCCTGAACATCCCGTGAAAAGTTGGCAACTCTTGACAGAGTAACCAGTCGCGTCAGCGGGCCTATCCATCACGTTTGAGGGGAGTGGTAATTTGAGAAGGACACTAACCTCCTATCCCACTTAGCCGCCTTTAAGTGATAGTTGAACCACCTCAAAAGGATCTGTTCCGGAGGTAGCCGCAAAAACTGTTCTAGAGTCTCATCGTCTTCGAGGAGCCTGTAAAGCTCGGGGTGCAGTTTGATGTCGATCTTCCCTAGTAGCCCGCGCCGGATAATTTGCCAGATCAGGCCGAGGATCAAGTGCTCTCTAACCTCAATTATGTCCCCACTTCCAATATTCACCACAGAGCACCCAATAGCTTTCGCAGAGTTGATGACAATATTGTTGTTTTCTGTCATGTGGAACGCATTTAGAGATTTGAGCTTCTTCCCAGTCTTATTCAAAACCCGCTCGTCAATCGTGTCTGGCACGCTGTCGTTGATAAGTTTTGCCAGTACCAGCCCGTCCTTGCACTCATCGAACATCTCAAATGTGTCTGTTGGGAACGGGATACGGTTGCCGATATCAGGATCGCCGAGCAGAACAGCATTTATGTGGCGAGTGAATTCGGTACGCTCGTCTTCGTTGATGGTATGTGTGACATTGGACGAAGACCCCTGAACTTGAATCTTGCCGCTGATACTTGGTTTTTGGGCATGTCCTGGCCCAGGAGGGGCTTGAGATGCCCCTCCCCCACCCAAAGAGGTGCGCTGTTGGCCAGTAGACATGCGCTGCTGCGCTGGGGAGGAGACACGAAGTTTGGAAATAAGCTATAAATCAATCAAAATATTAGCCGCTTGCCTGACTCAGCCAACTGCCCGTGGCTTCAGATTGCGGTCCAGAGCGTGACGCAAGAATAACTGGAGTCGGTGAGAGTTTACATCAACGAAGTCGTCCAGTTCCACTCTCCTGGAACTATCCAACTCTACCTCCTTGAGCGCCTGCCTGACCACATCATATGGCTGATTTTCCATATGCTGGGTGGCCTTGATGGTCGTTGCCTCGTCCAGATATCCCTTGTCGTCGACATCGAGTTTGCGAAAGGTATCCTGCAATCCAAAGATCTCGCCCTGCTGGAACTGCGGGTATTTTCTGCAACAGCCTCCATCAGCCCAGGGCGGGGTATGAGTGAAAGGGAGCCTCGGGGACGGACTTCTGTAACTTGATAATATTCATGATTGTAGCGTTTGTAGCTTGCAGCGCGCTTCCAGCTATGGGACAGTGCAGAAACGGTCAATATGTAGGCAGGCGGGAGGCAGAATCGAAAATCCAGGGTGATGCGGCTTCATGTAGACTGACGTTGCGCCAAGTCCAAGTCCACCACTCACTTGTGTGGCGGGGCAAAGACGCAAAGTAGAGCGCCGCCGCTTTACTGGCGGGGTCGATTGTTCCTCCCGTTGCAGCCAAAATTGGTGGCCGGACACGCAACAACGTCACGCTGCCGCTTTTTGCGTCTGCCTGAAACGCATACGTCAGCAGGCGAGTGTGAGTTTGATTTGACGCGGAAGTCACTGCCTGCGGAGTGCCATAGACATAGTACTCGTAGGGTGCGGCAGTACGTGCTAGCAGTACGTGCTAGGACACCAGGTAGCGTTGTAAGAGCCAGAGGGCGGATGTCTATCTTTACTCACAGAGTAGTATCCAGTGCAGCAGCCTTAACGTAGTGCTCCGTATTCCGTACTTGCATGCACGTGTATTATGGCTCATTCGCTCTCGGGCGCACGGCGTAATTTCGCGCGTCAATGCCAATACCGAAGATCATAACACGGCTTTTTCCGCGCCGCGATGGAGGCGCGACTTCCAAACCCTCCTACGTTCACCCACAAACGCGGCAAACATCATCCACCACTATGCGGCATAAATCGAAGAAGCATTCTGCTAGAGCCGCGCAAAACGACTACGGCTCCGACGGTGGGTTTGTCGTGGACAGCGATGGAGACGGCGATGTTCCTCTTGCAAAGCGCATGAAGACCACCGCGGCGGGGGGGAAGGAGGGCAAATCGAGACAGGAAAAGAAACCGGCAAAGGGGGAAGCAGTGGGAAGTGCGGATATCGACGACAATGGGGATATGTTCTGGGAAGTAAGTGGCTGGCCATTGCGCAGACGGAAGGACGTACTAAATTGACGACCATTAGATTTCACATAGTCGTCGCGTAACCATATCAGAATTCAAGGGCAGGCGCATGGTCAGCGTGCGCGAGTACTACGAAAAAGACGGGAGACATCTCCCGGGGAAAAAGGTACCAACCCCAGCTCCCCCGCGAAGAGATAACGCCTAACGTGGTATGCGCAATTGAACCAGGGGATCTCTATGCCCCTAGACCAATACTCCAAATTCCTCGCCATCATCCCGGAGATCGAAACCGCACTAGAGGCCAAGGGGGAGGAAGTCGTGCGGCCAGTTTTCAAAGAGAGCAGTAGCGGCCGTAGTCGCGGCGATGTAGGCAGCGATAATTCCACTACAGAGGAAGAAGGAGAGAGCGGCGATGAGAGAGAGATTGGGGGAATAGCAAATACGCAAAAGATTAAGAATGGAGATGGCAATAGAAAGAAGAATGGAGTGAAGAAGGACGTGAGGAAAAAGAATTTCGAGGCGACGAGCGATGAGGAGGAGGTTGTGGCGGACAGAGCTCATGACGAGGGGGACGTATGAAGGGTGAGTGGGTGGCGGGAGTAGGTAATGGGGGATTTGTCACAGGAAGGGTGTTTCCACTGCGTTATTGTGACGCAGGCAGAGATATTTTCTATTATGCCGCTTATGATCGGAAAGCGGAGCTGGGGCTCTTAAGGGGGTACATGGGATCAGGCGCGATTCGTGATATCTTGTGCATCAATTCTCGGGAAGGTTGGCGATAGCCCTATCAATGGCGATGTTTATTTGGTCTATTAATTATCAATCCAGACTACCTGCTTTTTTTTTTCTTGAAAGGATGTTGCGTGTAGAGATCGATAAATGGTTGCTCGTCACAGCCTGAGGCTCCCGGAATCACCGATGCGAGTTGGTGCAAGAGTGCAGAATTGGCTCGAAAGAGAAATCCTGGTTCAAATCTTCGATGATGTTCTTTTCGATGTACAGCCAATCCCGGCAGAGCACACAAGAAAAAAAGCGTTGTGGTAGAGAGATGATGTCCCTTTCGTTGGCTCCATGTCTCCCCCAACGCCTCTACACCACCAGCGCCCACACCTTCTACTACTCCTTGGTATCCTCGTCGTCCCCACCAGCAAGTGCATTCCTCTTCTCCGTGACTCTCGCCAGTCTCCGCTCGCGCGCTGCCTTAGTCTTTGCCCGCTTGGCGTCCATTTCTTCCTTAAGGATTCGTTCACGAGCCTTTTCGGCTTTGGCCTTGTGTACCTATGAAAGAGGAGGATTAGTGGCGATGACGATTAGATTTAGATTAGGGGGGGATGTAACATACATGTTCAACAAGAGCTCGTTTATGCTTGAAGGTGTTACCCTTACTAAGGTGGTAAAGTTCGTGATAGAGATGCTTGTCGATCTTGCCGCTAGCACGGTATTTTACGAGGAGGCGGCGTAGGACACGGAGACGGCGCATCCATAGGACTTGGCTATTATAGGGGGAAACTTCATTAGCATAAACCCTTTTACAGATGTACATAGCACTAGCATCGTACGATTGTCCCAATAAGTAGGATTCTTAGGTTAAACGTACCTAGGCATACGTGCGTTCGCGGTACCCTTTCTCTTGCCAAAACCCGTATGTCTGCCTGCACGCTTCGCCTCAGCGAGAGACCTAGTCCGAGCACGCGAGTGCATGGTCGTTGGTTTGCGAATGATAAGGCCATCGGAGACGAGCTTGCGGATGGTTTGACGGGAGTTGGCGTTACTGATCTCATTCACTTCATTCGGATCAAGCCAGATCTTGCGCTTCCCACAACCGATGACAGAAGCTGCTAGACGTTTTTGGGTGCGGAGGTTGACCCTGTATAAAGTGTGTTAGAATGTAGGTCTTGATGGAGTGTGGATCTGAGGGCTCCCGAAGATTTCATGACGTAGAAAAGAATTATCTCATGATTGACACCAACAGAAGTGGAACGAGAGTCTCTTACATTTTTAATTATGTCCGCGTTGGTCCGGTTTGGCGACTGGGTGTTTGGTGTCTAGACAACTTGGGAGATTCTTGGATTTGGGAATATATTAGTAAGCAATTGGCGATGCGCGGGGACTGTGATAGGGTTTACCCTAATGAAATCTATAGCTCGTTTAATCGGTTAATTACTACGCGCTTACAATACAAGGACTTCTCATAAACAAACGAACCGATAGTCTAGATGCCCGTGCCTGTCTCCGATCTAACCCCCTAACGCCCAAAATAAATTAAAAAGCTAATTCAAATGTAATAAAGCTCAACACTCCACGTGGATGTCCCTATTCTTCAAATACCTGGACCCTTTCAGAGTACTCCCGGATATCTGAAACGATGGTCTCTTCGATCGACTCGCCCTTCCCCGCCGCGACACGGAGAATGAGGTCGTTGAGTGATTGCCGGCCTAGGATGTCGACATGATCGCCTTTTAGAAGTCTCAGCGGAGTAGCCCTTTGTTGGGTTAGGGTCGTCATCGTTGTAATTGCTAGACATACCAGTATTGGGCCCACCACGGGGAGAGAATCTGTCCGGCTCATGCGGCATCTCGAAGATCTTAATTTTCGATCCACCGGGGTTGAATCGTTTTAATTTCCAACCTTCACAAGAAACGTTAGTAACCACAAGCACCTCACTAGGTGATGTTAGGGGTAAATCGGACCTTTCGCACACATATAGCCGATACTTAGTAGAGGAACCGTCCCATCACCTACGTTGGGTTCAGGTCAGTGAGAATCTTGGTAGTTTTATAGGTCTAGAACAGACCTTCTCCTAGCACGATACCATGGTCCTAGAAGGTTTGTTAGTGAGGGCAAAATTGTAAGACATGAGGCCGGTATACATACTATCTCTCCCTCGTTAACGGTAGTATCAATTGACACATTCATGTTTCTCAAAGGAGAAGGTTGCTCACGGTAGAAGTAAGACCGCTCGGTTGGTTTGCCAACTCCTATATGCATTATTAGCGGTCATCACGGGTGGCTTCCGCTACACAACAAACCATAGAAGCAATATATCTTTAGGTTCGGCGCATTTGGTAACCTGGTCTCAAGGGGATTTATCCACTTTCGCGGATCTCGCTCGTTTTCCTTCAAAGAAGTTAGCAGGATATAAGAGGGGGTAGGCGAAACTACTCTCACATCGACTTCTTCCTTCGTATGTGCGACACCATGAGAGTAGTTCGCTAACACTGCTGCTTTGTACCATGGATCACTGCTCTCGAGGAGATAGTCCATGCTCTCACGCACCGTCAAATTCTTCTCTGAATGTGTCGAGTTGCTTTCTCGGAAGTTGATAAAGCTCCCAAAGCTAAATTCCTGTCCGGGTCGGTCGTCAGGCGCCCACGTATTATTACCCCAAACGGCATCTCCGCCTTTCGGAAGCATGCTAGAAATGCCGGGCATTGCCCTAAAAATATCTCTCCGTTCCTCTTTGCTCAAGAACTTCTCTAGCCCGTACACGGCAAATGCATTAAGTTGTGCTGTATCCCTCATCTCGCCGGATAAGACAGCCGGGAGGCCCTTCGTCGCACCTAGCATACAGCCGCTGATATTAATCCAGGAGTCTACGTTTTTCTCCACCCAGCCCGGCTCGTTCCCAAAGCCCTCCGCTTCCACCCAGTGGAAGAAGTAGAAGAGCACTTGGGAGCCCATACTATGTGATACCAGAACGGACTTCTTGCCACTAACCCGCACTGAGGTTTCGATGTAGGCTTTCAAACGGGTGAAGTAGTGGTCTCGAACCTCTAGATTCAAGTATGAGAGCCGCCAATCGTAAGCTGCTGTGAGGGAATTTATAGGATCGTATCCAATTGTTGCAAGATTCTCTAAGATTTTGCTCCATATCCAATACCCTGTGACAAAGAAGTCTGCTGCATCAAAACCTTGTGCTGCTCGTAGCTTTATGCCCGGAGGGTCTAGGCCTGTGTACTTGTCAAGGACAATATGCTGCTTCCAGCTTTCACGGTCCAATACCAACGCCCTCATCATATTCCAGCTACCCCACAGACGCTTCCTGAAATACGGTCTTGACTTAGCATCTGTTCCCCAGCTCTCAAGTCCTGTTGAGATTACTCCAGGTATCATCACAACGGGGTGGTGGGCGCGGAAGCCTTGGGAATACAGGTGTAGCCCGACGGAGAAGGAATCAAAATTGACAGCTTCTTTCTCATGTTGCTATGTACACAACACCCATCAGCCCCCGTCTACCGCTATAGAACACCAATAGAATTGCCTTCCGAGCTCATACCGAGATGTCCCTAGCCTCCTTCAGAATCCCGGCCGGAATAACGTCAAGAAAAGAATCCAAGTTCAGGTCCGAAAGCAAAGTCGGATTGATACTGAACACATCGTTATGGTTAGCAAAGTAGCCTGCCACGATAACGCCAAAAAGGCCCCCGAGACCGAATATGAGTCCGAAGCGGCGCTTTCGGCCTTTTCTCGTTTCAGGGGTGATCTCGGGGACTGGGGCTAGCGGCACTGTCTCGGCTTTTGCGGGAGACCCATCCCTCGAGGAAGGGTCTCCCCCAACAGGCCGTCTCCTCAGTGAGAACATCGGGTTTGTTGGGCTGGTGAAGCTCTCTGAGATGCCTCATATATCGCCTGCCACTGCAGAGAACTCGTGGCTATCCGTTGCTAAGCGAGTGCATGACAGCCGCATGGCCCGACAGTGATCTGCCGCAAGTTTTCCTTTTGCGTCTATTTAATCTGGCGGAATGAGTGGCCATGACTGTCAAGACCTTCGATACATACAGTATGATAGCTGTAAGGGGGAGGTCTATCTTGAGGCCATCCGCCAGATAATCTCTAAGGACCTCTCCGAGCCCTACAGCATCTACGTGTATCGCTACTTTCTCTACCAATGGGGCCACCTCTGCTTTATGGTGAGCACCGCCTGGGCATTCTGCGCACAACCTCCTAACGCCTGAGGGCCTTTTGGTAGGCTTTGGACAAGGACGACAGTTTGGTCGGTGTTGTGGTCAACAAGCTGGAGCGTCACAGAGGCGGTCCAATGCGGGGATACATTGCGATGCTGGCTGTGGAGGAAGAATGTCGCGGGAAGGGAATCGGTCAGCTTGAGATCGCACCCTCCCAACTCCCTGCTAACAACTCTCTAGCGACGAGACTTGTTCGCATGGCCATTGACACAATGATCGAACTGGATGCCGATGAGGTAGAGTGAATCGGGGAATCTACAATAGAGCCTCCGTCTAATACCTAACGATGCGTCCAGGTCGCCTTGGAGACGGAAATCACAAATACAGCAGCGATGAAGCTGTACGAACGCCTTGGATTCCTACGTAGCAAAAGGCTACACCGCTACTACCTCAATGGAAACACCGCCTTTCGCCTGGTCCTCTATCTCAAAGAAGGCACTGGATTTACTACCTGCACGCATGATGTGCACGACGACGAACAGGCTGAACCGCTTCCGTCTCGTGGGGAGCCAAGCACTTAGCAAGCCTGCAGCACAATGTCCGATTAAAAATATCTAAAGCCCCCTCCTCACTATAAGCTTAGAACTAGAACGTAGCACTCATTCTCTGCGCAAAAGACCAATCCCGCCGTGACGTAGCTACATCACTCATTGTAACCCTATCCCTTAGCCTCTCGAGCAACTCTACATCCTCACCCTCCAACCCAGAAATTTCAAACCTCCGCAGCCCCCTGATAGCACAGAGCGCCTGTGCAACCCGACACCTCCGATCCTCCAGCACATAGACCAGCATATCCATCCCCCTCTGCATCTCCAGCCACAGCCTAATAGACGCCAAATTCACCGTCAAGGAGCTCAACCGGGCCTTGCCACCGCGGGGGCCAACACACTTCTGCTGGCTCTCGGCAACCGTGCGAAATATCGACCAGAGATGCGAACCCACAGGAAATGCCTGGTACGACGTGACCCTGATTTCCAGGTGCCGCACAACGTGAATGTACCGTCTTAGCCAGAGCTCATCCTGCGCAATGTTGTCCACAATGATGAATTTTGTATGTTGGTAGAGATATTCGGAAAATTCGGCGTGCACTGCTCGGCATGTTCGAAGGATGTTCCGAATGCCGACTTGGTATTTTGGATGGAAGTCAAAGGCGAAGAGAACGCTCGTTGGGTAGATGTGAAGATATTTCTCCCCGGCGCGCGGCCTTGGAAGAATATATGAATATATCTGTAGGCGGAGTTCAACCGGGATGGAGAGAAATGTGGGTACTCCTTGTCTGCGCGGAGCCCCAGCCCTGCAATCCATACGGTGAGGGACGGTGCCTTTTTACAATGTATAGGAACTGGGGACGCAAGGCTCGTCCAGATATATTTTTCAGACAGGTGAGTCAACTTTGTACTAAAATTCATGATATCGATACATGTACTCCGCAGCAAGATTGGTTGCCCTTGCTTGCCCATAGGCACCTATTTATTTTCACAACCCGTTATGACTCGAACCCCAGAGCAAATCAAACAAACGCCTCCACCACAGCCACAAACCACAGAGTAGCCTATCAGGCACTCGCATGAACCATTCGATATCCAGCAGTGACTGTCTTCTGTATCTCCTCGTTTTTATGTTGCAGAAGCGATAAGGCATACGCAACGTCGTTCCATTGCCTTTCATTGTCGCAGCGAGCGAGTCGCGCAGCGAGTTTTTCAGACAGTTGTTTCGCATGTTTATCCTACTTGTAATTAGTATTCCCAATTCAAGGACTTGTCCCAAGCAGCTTACTTTTTCGATAAATGAGGCAAGAAACTTGATGATCCGTCGCAAGGCATTCTCCTCAAGGTCCTTTTCTGCAGATAATAAAGAGAACATATCCACAAAGTGGTTATACACCGCATTATCTTTTGTTGAGAGTTCTGAAAAAAACATCCTCGACAAATCTGCAATCCTTTTGTCAGGGTGCTCTAGGCATTTTGCCATCTCTCCGAGCTGTCCCTTCACCTTAACTTGCCCAGCAAGTATCAAGAAGGTCAAAGTCATCAAGCACGTCCGTTTGACTGAGACATCATCATCATTCAGCCTTCGGTAGAGGAAGTCTGTATTTTCGTCGATCAGGTGGTTGAAGCAGACGGCCTACGATTGTTAGAGATTGCAATAAACCAAGCGGAAGTTTCTCACCATGTCACCAAGCGCGATAACCACATTGCTGCGAGTTACAGGATCTTTTGATCTCTCCATTATAGTGATGAGAAGGGGAAGGTTCTTTTCACAATACTCGGCTTGGACTAATTAGAGCAGGGTTACGGTATGGTCATGTTTATACTCACATGAAACACACATTAATTTGGCCATACACAAAGCTGCCGCTGCTTGAAGGTCGCGGTTCTGGTTGATTTCAGCCCAAGTCCACTCGGGTTCCTAAGACATACATACCTTATATGCGGTATTGTTGGAGCAGATTTCAGACACTAAGGGACCGAAATTCGCTAGAATGGAATTATCCCCATACAAGAGCTCGCGCTCACGAACGTGCGCCATCGCCTCAGTGAAGTCGTCCTCTGTAGTGCCCCCAATGAGATCCAGCTCATCCTGGTCCGCCGATGCTGTTTCCGGCGGTGACTCTCCGGACGGTTTGCCTTAGTTACGCGTCAGACCCATACAATGATACCCAGACAAAAGGCCTACTTCTACTGTTTTCAGCTTTCCTCCGTTTGAATTCCAACTCGCACATTTCCAAGTGAACAATCTGCTTTACTACATAAGGTCAACGCTTGCTACTATAGGAGTTGGTTGGGGATACTGTACTTGCAACATGTCCAACAACGAACAGCAGCTGAGAAAGCGCTAAAGTGCTCTTGGTTTTGTTGTCGGACGCTACATGTTGCTGTTCGTCCATAGTGGTAGGGTCCTCCTCAGTCTCTGTAGGTTCCTCATGCAGATTGAGAGGCTTTTGGCTAAATACTGATTTAGTCTTCCGTCTGAGAATATCTGAGCAGAGAGTGTCTGGGTGTTTTGACAGGGCATATATTGCGCTAATGGCTTGCTCGGCGGCGCCAAACCTTTCGGAATCAATTAGACATGTCCTAGGCGGCATTAGAGGGTGAGACTTACCATTCCTTACTATCAGATGTTAGTTCAGTGATCGCAGCCAGCTTCACTAGGACTGCGTGATCGTTGGGCAGCTTTGCTATAGCAAGCGTGGACTCTAACCATAAATCAGCCCGATTTTCCCTTCGGGAATGGCGCAGTACCGTACCTTTAGTCTTCCGCCCTGTTGGATTGATGCGTCTGAGTGCGACGCAGGTGTACTTTGCCAGCACGAGGTCAGCTCTCCCTAAGGGCCCAAGTCCGACTCTTAACATAGTCTCCATCTCCTTGACCACCATATCAGGATCTGCCAAAGCTAGCATGCCCAGAACAATGATCGCGCCTCGTCTCTGGGTCTTTGAGATCTCCCTCTTTTGTATGCCGTAAACCTGCCACAACTTCGAAACCACCAGGTCAGAGACGTGGCCTGCTTTCATCATATTGCTGAGAAGTTGCTCCAGAGATGTTAGCTCGGCTGGAGTTGCACCGAATGTGAGACTGATCATATTACGGCCTATATAATTTGCAGCATCATTCGCGTCGAAATTGCCGGGCGCATCGAAGAAAAGGCCCTTGTAGCATTCGATGAGGTGAGTCTGTACGCCTTTGCCCTCGTCGCTATTTCCTTTTGTCCAGATCAGACGGAGCATCCGCCGGATGCCAGCCTTGGCAGCCTCCACCTTGTATGCATCAACGATGACAAAAAAGTCCATTGCCTCTATAACCTCGCTCTTATTCTTCGAGGATAGCAGCTGACAAACAATGCTGGAAGCACCGTGAAGTATTTCGATGAACTTCAGGGCATCTGCACAATATACCTTGGCCAGTTGTAACTTCTCGATGGCTGCTGATGTTGCTGCTTCCTCCGTTGCTTTTTGCAGCTCCAAAACCTTTTCCTCCTCGCTCATCTGGGCTGGTCTCTTAGGTGAGGGGACTTCCATCTCAGTGACTTCATCCAGCAAGCCTTCATCAACCGAGGCATCGACAGCAGATCGTCTATCCGCTAGTCCTGGGGAGCCTACTGGGGGTTTCAGAGCAGCCAGATCCGCGTCCACTTTCCTTAGCTCGTTTTCCCAGTCCTTGAATGATAGCTGTCCCCCGTTTACGCCGCCAAAGGGATTCGTAGAAACTAGTCGCCCAAGTAGCTTTATCGCATTCCTTCTAACATTGCTACTCTTGTCCTCCAAGCTTCGAGCAGCGAGCCTAGCCACGCTCAGACGTCTTTGGGGATGTTTCATCTCCAGGTCGCATAACTTTACGCAGACTTGAATCGCGCGACACCTACAGTAAGGGTTAAGGTCCAGGAAGCGTTCCTCAAGTAGATCAAAGTACGCATTGATCTGTATCTCATGGTTTTCACTCTGCTCTGCTTGTTTAGCCATATCAACAACGAGGTTACCGCAGATCTCGATGATGGCACAACGCAGAGTATATGACTGATAGCGATTAGTTAGATATTCAACTAGCAAATCTTTAGAAATATACCTCGCTATCTAGCTGTTTAGCAAGCAAAGTCATCTGCTTCATCACCAATCGAGGAAGCAATTCCGATAGTTTGATTAGGAAAGATGACACAGATTTAGGGCCTTTGTTATCATTGCTATTGAATTCCTTGCTGCTTAACTCTCTTCACAGCAACGTCAGCCCCTGACCCAAATATCTATGCTTCATCAACCTACCTCAGGATTTCGTCCACGAGCTGTGGGTAGTTGTATTGGTCAGACAGGATTTGTAAAAATTCCGCCATCGGCTCAGAGAGATGCTCAAAGTATGAGAGGCTTTGAATTATCGAGGTCTGGGCACCTGAAAGAAGTGTCAGCTCTCTCATTTACTCAAGGCGACGTACTCTGCAAGCTAGGGGGGTTACCAAAAGCGTGTCCATGGTGCTTCACTGCCAAGCAAAGGACCTTGAACGCATACATCCGCATATCTTTGGACTTAACCCTCTGTTCGTTCTCAAGAACCAAGTAAGCAGACCTCGTAAATAGGTTGACGAATGTATCCCGTTCGGAGGTTGTCAGAAATATCTTCGAGAGCTTTTGTCCCAGAACTTTGCACATGGTACCTAGCGCCACCTGCAGCTGACCGGAGGGGTCCCAGTTATCGTCTTTGCTCTTTGACTTAGTCTTTGAGGCTTTCCCCCCTCGGCCCTTCGCTGGAGGGGCTGGCTTTTCTGCCGCCTTTGCCTCGACAGCTGCCACACTCCATTGTAACAAAAACCCGTATATCTCGAGGAGCGTTCGGTGGTGCTGTGTGGTCTCCTGGTCGTCATTGTCGATGTCGGTACTCAGGATGTCATTTTCGGCTGACAACCCCGACACAATCAAATCGAAGATCTTGCTCAACGCCTGCGGCGGTAGAAACGAAGTCGACCTGGACAATAAAAAAAGCTCAGATTCAGGTTCACTTGGGAAATTTTTCTCAGATTGAAGATAGATAGGTGCACACTTCAACAGAAATTGCAGCGAGTCAAACGAGGAGCCCGTTGCTATCGCATCAGGATTCACTGCAACAGAGTCCACGATAGGGTTCAAAACTCGATTTATGAGAGCACTCGTAAGGGATTCTGGGTCGTTTTCGCAGTCCAGCAACTCGGAAGCAGCTTCTGCAGCCGGCACGGTTGCAGGATCGCTTAGATAGTATTTGAGGGAGTCGTTGAGATCGAAGTTAACGCGGTCCTCCATGCTTGCTGGCGACAAAGCACGCGCACGAACTGTAAGATGTGGTTTAGTAAGGGGCGCGCAGGGCGCGACTTGGGCCGCAGTAGGTTCCTGGCAGTTCGCGACGCCCAGCAGAAGAGCCTAATAGCCTGGCGGAGAGGTGCTGGTGCTGGAGCTGGATTCTACATCGAGAGTCGGACTGTGGTGTTTGTTGTGTACTTTCCTATTTGGGTCTAACACGTGCACGGGCCACATGTAAACAGAGCGCGCCAAACAAGTGCAATGCGCAGAGCTGTGGAGCTACGGAGAACCGTAGTAAGCTAAGTACTCCATCTAAGGACTCCGTCTACAAGAACACAAGCAGAGCTCGTTCCGAACAGCAGTTCTGCTGCCCACACTCATGTGCCGGCTCTCTTAAAGGGCCTGTTGCTGCTGCTTCTAGAGCTCATTTGCAAATCGCAGGATCGGACCTATCGCAACATGGCCTCTGTCAGGCCGCAAGCAAGGCCCAGGGAAACCAACGTCTACTTCGATGTGCATGACGACGAGGAGGACGAATGCTCCGTGTATGATGAGGGCGGCGCTAGCAGTCAAGGCGACTGCCGGAGCGACCCAGAAATCGACTCCGCGGAAGAAAGCGACGATGTTCCGGATGAAGCAGTGCAGGACGATATGGATAAGTTCAACAGGACTTTCAGAGGAATTTCGCAAAGATTCCGCTTAATCAATCGCATTGGAGAAGGTGGGTCTATCCTGCGTGGGTCATTTGCTCGGTGCTTGTTGCGCCTCGGCAGTAACTACACGAAGACTGTTGCTAACGAGCAATTGCCGTCTTTAGGGACATTCTCGACTGTGTACAAAGCGGAGGACCTCCTCTACGACGACTTCGATAACCAATGGGACACTGAGCAAAAAGACGCCTCCAAATGGGTACCGCCACCACTGAAGAAACGCCGTATGGGAGGCGCCTCGTTATCGCAGAAACAAGACCTGAGACCGAAGTACGTTGCAATCAAGAAGATATATGTCACCAGCAGCCCCATCCGCATACAAAATGAACTGGAGTTATTGCATGACCTGAAGGGGTGCGATTCTGTATGTCCCTTGATCACAGCATTCAGGCACCAAGATCAGGTCGTTGCGGTATTACCATACTTCAGACACGTGGATTTTCGAGTAAGTTCTTCCAACACACTATAGTATAGACGCCAGACTAACTATTGTAGGACTACTTCAGGGAAATGACGATAGCAGATATACGACTCTATTTTCGATCGCTCTTCACGGCGCTAGCCGCCGTTCATGCACATGACGTTCTTCACCGAGATATCAAACCTACGTATGTCGGTCAAGCTCTCTAGTTATGTTCCGTTGCTGACTCCTAAAGTAACTTTCTCTACGACATCCACAAAAATCGGGGTGTTCTAGTTGATTTCGGCTTGGCCGAGGTGAGGACACTTTTTGGATGTATGGAAGAGATTAGCTGACTCTGCGAATAGAAAGAGGGAACGGACTGTACCCCCTGTATATGCCGAGACACTCCGAACGAAAGGCGAGAAAAGGTTCAGAATACCCTAGCATTTACTGGACAGCAGCCATCAACAGGATACCCTAAAAATGATCCGAGAACCTCCCGCCGCGCCAATCGGGCTGGTACTAGAGGCTTCCGCGCCCCTGAAGTGCTCCTGAAATGCACAGACCAAACAACAAGTAAGTTGAATGTCAAGGTGATATTAGACACAAGCAGTTCACGACCTAACGCATGCAAAGAAATTGATATTTGGTCTGCTGGTGTAATACTTCTAACTATCCTATCAAAACGGTTCCCATTCTTCAATTCTGCCGACGATGTCGAAGCCCTTATAGAGATTGCCACCATATTTGGATCAAGGAGGATGAAAGCATGCGCCAACCTCCATGGAGCGGTATTCGAGACGACAATACCTACAATTGGCGAAAAAGGCTTCCACCTTGAAAAGATTATTCTCTGGGCGACCAATCGTTCAGGTAAAAATGGAAATGGGGAGGAAGAGAAGCTTCCTCCAGACGAGTTGCAGGCTGTGAAATTTCTCCAACGTTGTTTTGAACTAGATCCTCAGAGGAGGGTATCAGCTGAGGAAGCCCTAAGACATGAGTTTCTAGCAGGGGCAGGCGAGGATGGGGGCTACGATGATGAAGTGAAGATGTTGTAAGTAAATAGCAGCTCCCTTGTGAAAACCTAACCTACCCTAGATATGTAGATAAAAATAGTCCCTACAATCTCTTTTCACTTTTTTTCGTCTTTCTTGTAAGGGGCATTCCTCGGTGCATCACCCCGCCTGTCCCATGGAGTCCAGCAGGCTTTCGTCGCTGTAAGTCTCATAAGATCTACTAGCTGGAGTGTCGATATCAATAAATTTTGCACGTATAATAATCATCACGTCCTTGCCACCTTTGATATTCTTGAGGTTCGTGGTATGCTTTATTTGTGTCAAACTCCCATATAATCTGGAAAGTACATATCGCACAAAGCCCCGCGTACCACCCAGCGAACTGCCACACGCATAATCGATATTTCCCCCGAGCCTATGCCACTAACTCAACGATACCTCCAGCCTCCTTAATTTTCCTCTCTGCTTCTTTGCTAAAATATCGAGCACGGACAACGAGGGGGACTTCTGGAATTCTGCCCTTTCCTAGAACTTTGGAGTAGCCGAGTGGGAGAAGGTCAAGGACTGGTGCTGTATTGGATTTTTTGCCTGGGGTGCAGAGGTAGGTATCACGTTTCTCTGCGGGGACCAGGGACCAGAGCTGCGTTTATCAGAGAACGTTAGTGATCGTGGTTCTTGCAGTCCATTATCAATCGAAACTTGTAGCCCCCAAAGCCCCACGGAAATATAGGAACAGTTCGCCATAATAAAAACAAACCTTATCGAGATTGATCACTGGTTTCCAGAATTGATTCTGCAGCTTGTGGAAGTACCGCATCCCGACCTTCCCGAAGTAACCTGGATGGTACTTGTCGACATTCGTTCGGTGGTGGTGCTGGCCACCAGCCATACCACGACCACCAGGGTGCTTGCGGTGTTTGCCTACACGACCGTGGCCGGCAGATACATGTCCGCGACTAGGGATGGGAGTTAGTCCTTCTGAGTTTAGGTATACTAGGGAGCTGGCAGCGATTGAAGATCAACAGCACGTACTGTTTCCTTGTTTTCGTCAATCTAGTAGGCATCTTGTATGTTGTTGAGGACGTCTGTTTGTCGTGATGGGACTTGTCGGCCTGGTGATCGCGAACGTCGAATGTGCGTGCCAAGACTCGGCTATCTAGGGCAAACCCTAGCCGCAATAAAACGGCATATGTAAACTAGATAACTCTAGCTACTCCGTATAATAGAAAAGGATTCGAGATATAATACTGTGCACTTTAGATCAATAATAAACACTTCTCTACGCTACCGGCCAGGGTGTGGTCACACCCTTTGAGCCGCATTGGAAAAATACGGTCCGTTAAGATCTTGATATCACGCGTCAATTCAAACACATACCGGCTCGTCCCAACATTGAGTGGCCACGCAACTCAATAATGCCCATCGTGGGGCCAGCGTCCCCGCTCCAAAACAGCATCAGCGCCAAAGTACGCGAAAATATAACCTCAAAAAAGAACCCACTCGACCGCAACATCCAAAATGTCGTCCTCGGAGATATACTCTTCAAGACATGGTACCCGTCATTCTACCCCGAAGAACTAATGAACGGCAACCGTTCCGAGACGGAGCGATTATATGTGTGCAGATGGTGCTTCAAGTACTCCAAGGAGATCATGCCGTATATGGTGCACGTGGTAAGCTCCCCTTCACGCCGGTGTCACGAGATTGGGAGCATAATCTAAGGAACGGGAATGCTAGAAACTATGCCCAATGAAGGACCTAGCACCCGCTGGCAGACTAATCTATGACAAAGAGCCATATTCTGTTTACGAGGTCGACGGCGATGATCAAAAGGTATGCGTTGAACTCTACAATGCCCACTGAATACTACCTACTAACATGAACTCCCAACCATATTACAGCTCTTTTGCCAAAACCTCTCCCTCTTTGCAAAGCTCTTCCTAGACAACAAATCTGTCTTCTACGACGTCACCACCTTCCTTTACTACCTCCTTGTCTTCTCCTACCCCCGAAAACCAGGGTCTACCCAATCCCCCCCGCGCCAAGTCATCGGCTTCTTTTCCAAGGAGAAAATGAGTTGGGACAACAACAACCTCGCATGCATTCTAGTATTTCCCCCTTGGCAGCGCAAAGGCCTAGGAAAGATCCTCATGGGTGTAAGCTACGAGCTAAGCAAACGAGAATGCAAGCTGGGTGGTCCAGAAAAGCGTTTGTGCCTTCCTCCTTCGGAATAGCTATACATGACTTCACTAACTAAACGTAATTCTCACAATAGCGCTGTCAGACCTGGGTAGAAGGGGTTACCTCTCCTTCTGGTGCACGACCGTCGCGCGGTACATCCTCTCCGTACCATCAAAAAAGACATTCACCGTAAACGACATATCAGAGAGAACCTACCTTCTCCCCGAAGATATTATAATTGCACTCAAGGAGATGAATGTCCTTAATTCCAAAAAACGGGGGGACGGAACGGCGCTTGCAAGTAAGGCCAAGGTCAGGGATTGGGCAATAGTTAATAACATCGACCTGACCCCTGTTGTCGACCCCAGCGCCATGGTGGATCATTCTGAGTCAGATGTATATACAAATCAGTTAGCTATGTAGATACTAGCGGTTGGTTTTCACGGCGTTGGCGTTCTGATATCGGTATATCCCTGACTGTTAGTTATGGCTTGGATTATCCTCTTTTTTTAAGAGACATATGGACCTTAGTTCAGGTTGCTAGACACTTTAGACCATCGCCTCCCAAGAACATAACCGCTTTCGACAATATGGAGGTGTTCAAAGCTGGTAGCGTTGGGTTAATGGCTCAATTCAAGACCATGCCATTAAGTGGGAACCATTTAGCTGTGGGAACCGTTTAGCTCGTGAAGCCATGACTTTTTCTCCGTCCAAAACTAAAACCTCAGTAATAGCGATTAGCGGCATCAAATCTCTCTTCCATAATCTGACAATCCGCCTAGGAAACACGCAAAAGTCCCGATGTACTCTTTTCGTAGAAAACAGTCACCCCGAAAGTAAGAGCAATCGTACATGTTCATCAAGATTCAACGAAAATCACCCCTCCCAATATACAAGTGTTTCCCCAATTAATCACAGAAAAGCAGGGTCAGGCTATATGTCAAGCATGCTGCGAACTGGCCCTTGAACTACTATTCCTGGACCTCTCTTCGTTCCAGTGTTGGTGCTAGCCGCCTCTCGACCTCCTAGTCCCCGGATCTCCGGGACATCAGCTGGAGATGCCGGATTGTCCATACGGGTAGTCAAGGTAGAACCAGGCTTAGCAACCATAATCCCCATTTCCAACCCTCTCTCAACATGCTTCTGCGTAGCTCTCCCGCCACCGATATCTTGAGTCGGGTCCCTTGCGCGTTGCGGTGCGCCTCCAAGCCAGTTTTGCTGGTCGTGCCACCATCTAGGTTTCCTCGTGATGCCTATTTCTGCATCCGCTTCTCTGTCCTTTTGACGCCTCTGTTCAATAATCTGGAGATCCTCATTCTCGCCAATGTAACCCCAGACTTCCATAACTGCGATTATCAAGATTGAAGGAAGGTAGCCGAGCCCATACATCCACGCGGGGTTGCTGTCGTACTTCAGTAGGCTAACGTTAAAGTCGAAAGCCGATAGGACGGTGTAGGCGATTTGCACGGCCGAAAGGATGATCAGGATCACAAACCTCACCGGCACGTGGTGGAGGAAGCTATTGAACCTGTTCCAGAGGCCGTGATTCGCGGGTTTATAGTAGTGAACAGAATGCTGTAGCGAGTAAGATATGAGAAACCATGCGCAGATTGCAAAAAACGCGGCAGCCTTAAAGCGGCCATCTGTTGCTGCGGGCCTGGCGATACTCTCCTGTTGGTGTTTAGACCGTTGTAATTTAATATAAGTCCAGGTGCGAGGAATAGTCATGAAGAAATTCTAAGAGTCATTAGCACCGGGCCCCGCCGACAAAACTCGTCAAAAAGGGCCGGGAACTCACCATGAAGGAAAACAGGTAGAAAATTAGAGGCATCCAGAACTCCTTCCTCTCTCTTACTTGATCCCGAGGGAGCTGGTTCGGATCCTCATCCACAATCTGTCGTTCATTCCACGAACCCCAATGCCTTGCAGCCTCCCATACAGCCGCCAGCATACACGGTATCATTAGCTCATAGGAGAAAGCCTGGTAAATAAGAGAATCGCTCGACAAGTAACTTCGATTCACATCAATACTCATAAATCCACTGACACAGCCGAATCCTGCAAGCGCAAGTAACCAATACCACTGCCAGCGCCTGCCTACTGCTCGGAACCGCTTTTCAGAGGGCAAATGTCGTTTCCCATGTTTCCGTAAGTTGACTAATGTGAACATGATGCTAGCAGCGAAGACGCACGACGAGGCTATTCCAAGCATGGCTCGAGCCCGGATGCCATGGATCGGCGCATAACAGGAAGTAGTATTGAGGAAAGTGCCGTTGGAGAGTAAGACTGGTTTATACTTGTCGAACACAAGATAGCATCTTGATTCATTAGAAAGTGTGCCATTAGACCAGAGTGTGTAGTTCCAATAGCTCAATGTCGTGCGATTGAAGTGGAGCCCATTAATGAGAACATCGGTGGAATTCGCACCATCAGGGAACTGAACTAGCCCCCGTGCTGTTACAAGAGCCATATTAGAGATTCTTCGCCCTTTGGAAAGGAGGTTTCTCAATCTTTCTAGAGACAGACAACAGAAGAGAAAGGAGAGAAGGCTTCATTCTGTTGCCCTCGAGGAGTTAGAAGAATTCTTGACGTTGGCGGGGCTGCGCTTCGTATCCGTACGCAACCGAAAGCTCAAAATCTGACAAAGCGGTTGAGGTAAGTCGGATTTTGGCGGGCGCTCCCAGCGCCTTTCACCAGAAACACTACATCAGGAGGGATAGTAAAGATGCTGTACCACCTACCGAGAAGGTGGGCGTAGTTTCGCTGGGGCCCAAAGCCGTCGTCTTTGGCTACAACGATCAAATATCAACCAGTACAGCTATGTGACTTTGAACCCCATCCAAAAGTCATATTACTAGTTCACCGCCTATCCACAAAACACTTCGTATGTTTCATTCGTATATACATATATTCGTATATACTTACAAATCGCTTCGGCGAGCCATACTTGTAGGTCAAGAGCCACTTTATATAGGGCGTTCAAGCCTGAAAGTAACTAGCCCTTATATCCAAACGATAAGTGTCCGTAGCTAGCAAGATATAATCTCCTTCCCCTACCAATCTATCAATGCAACCTACAGGAAATCCCCAAGAAATAGGAAATAACCAAACAGTAAACGGAAGCCCTAGGTGTCCCAAAGTCCGTTATCTGCCAGCGTAGCAAACAACCCTATTGCGCCGCACAGGGACCAGAAAGGGATGATTCTGCGTGCAACCCCCATGGCTCTTCCCTGTCCCATCGCCGAGGCCATCCTAACTAGCACTTTCCCTAGTACCGGCTCGCTTTTCGTACTTCCCTCGCAGTTCGTCGACCTCCCTCTGTAGCGCTGACAGATCAGCCAAAATATCCTTCGCCCCAAGCTCTTCCGATCCGCCAACAGCGCTAGGCGCCCGCCCTAGTGATTCTCTTTTCGCGTTCTCCCCGCCTGAAGGCCAAATTTCTCCACTTGTTCGACCAAGAGTTATACTAGACAGCGGATTGTCAAGGCTACTCCGACTCGAACCCCTTTGCCTTGGTGGTGGAGGAGGCGGTGGAGCCATAGCCGTCGAGGTTAATAGCGGTGATGATGTTATCGCGCCGCCAAGCATGGGTGAACGTCTTGGCCGCTTTGCAGAGGAAACAGAAGGCGAGCGCGTAGGCGGGGGAGGTGGAGCACTACTATGCGATTTCGGTGGAGATAGTGGATCGGTAAGACCCATTGTTGCAGGCGGGGTCGGAGGTACAGCGGAAACAACTGGAATATTCGACGAGGAGCGAACAGAAACAGTCCGGCGTAGAGGAGGGGGAGGAGGGGCCTTACCACTCGACGGAGGCATTGCGCTAAAGCCATCAAGTAAGGGCCCTCCTAGTGTAGCTTCATCCCGTACCGGTGGTTCTTCTATGGAGCTATCCCGAGAAAGTTTCGACCTTTGGCTCCGCCGTCTGGTAACCGGGGGGCTTGGAGGCGTCTTGCGCTGTGTCATGCTTAAGTGGGCTTGTAGAACCTTTGATGATTCGGCCACCGCTTCCAAATCTATAGCATCTTCGTAATCTTCTACCTCTGATTCTGGTGTGTTTGCCTGCGGGGGGGGTGGTAGAGGTTTGTTAAGATCCGTAAAAGGCTTTAATAGAGTAGTCTCAACGTTTGTTGTACCTACGGGTGGTAGGTAGAGTGAAGAGGAACTAGGCAAGTTGTTATTGCCCCTAATGAGTTTTCCATGACGCGTCCTCGGGGGTGGAGGTTTCTTCCTTTCTGGGTTTGGCAGTGGTCCATCATGAACTAATCGCTGACGCTCTTCATCCGAAGTAGAGATTTCGTGCGAGGTACGAGGCGTATCGAGCTGCACATCTAGGGTAGGCTCAAAAATCGACTGCCGAGAAATAGAGGATGTATCTGTGCTGTTTCCGCAATCAGCTGCGGGGCTGGCTTGGGGAAATTGTGGGGATGTAAGGTTGGGGTCTGACGATGTAGCGGCACTACCAGTAGCATTGCCGGTTAATATCAGCCGTTTGAAGGCATCAACATCGAGAGACGTTCTATGAGGACCAGGCTTCGACACTTCCGCTAGTAAAGGAGGTTGGGCCACTTTGTTGGAGTCTAGCGGCTGCCGAAGCCCTCGATCGTCTTCAGCATCTGAAACTTTCCGGAAGGGATTTGGTGAGAGTGCCCCATAAGACGCGCGCGGCGTTGCACTGGTGGCAGGCTGGTCCTCGTTTGTATCTTCCAACAGTTCCTCAATTTCTTCGCCATCATCCTCAGGCCCGGAATCGAACGGGTCGGTAGGTGAGGCTTCTGCCGAATCCGGGATAGGCGGTTGGTATGGTCTTGGAGATATAGAGAGTCCGTCGTTATGGGCTGGAGCAGTTTGCGGAGAACGAAGCCGGTCGTTATTGGAATTTGCTCGCGGGGATGTTAGACCTAATACCCAACAGTTAGTTTTGCATCCCTGACTACTAGGATCGGATAGAGAAGAGTGATAATCACCTTCAGCTGGCAGTGTCCCCCCTTTCCCTGCTGGCTGTGGCGTGCTATCCAGAAAGCTTGCTACATGAACAGCGTCAGTCTTCCCGGTATCCTTGCTGCCCGTATCACCTCCTGACTGAACACTCCGGCGGAATGGATTCGATGGCGCAAACTCTCGGGACATCTCGACCAGAGAGTACAGAGAAAAGAGTGGTCTCTAGTGAAACATCCGTCTTTCGAAGTGAGCGGTCAATCCATCTATGCTCAAAATAAGCCTCCGCCATGGGTGCAGAGGTGAGCTTCGCCAAGCAAAGCACGCGGTTCCGAATGCGCAGTAACATGTCGATCAGTCTAACTTAGTTAGGATGGGGAGTGGGCATCCGCACAAGTACGGAGTACTACTCTGTTCTTTCGTGTGCCAAAAGGCCGAAGTCCTTGACTATGAATTTTGGACGAATTTTGGACCTTACCGTACGCATGCCACAATCGCCCAAATAGACGCCCATCCCCGAGAACTGACTGCATGCAGCATAATTACAGGTCACTAGGTCCACCACTATTGCCCAATAGGCAAATTGCAGTAACAAGCACGGGGTGCTCAGCCGCCATATCAAAGACTAAGCCATCCACCAGCTGCAAGGCTCAAGAGAACCCCCCGAAAGAGATGTCAAACAAATAAGTCATCTCACTAGTAGGAGCCTGCTTTCACAAACCCTAGCGGTGATATGGGGGTATGGCGAGTCTCGGAAACTGTGGCAGTTACGATTTTCAAAATTCGCGCTATGCAGGTTGAAGCCTTCAGTTTTCTCAGTACGGGTTATTCTCTTTTTTTTTAACTGCCTACTGCTCCGTATATACTCCCCAATCTTTTATGCCTTCGAACCATCTATCGGCCAATTCCCCGCCGCTCTCCGTTGGTTGACTAAATGCCATCAATGTCTTCGGCACATTCATCCCGTAAATAAAGTTACTTGCCGCACACTCTAGCAGCCTTCGTGCGATACCTTGACGGCGGCAGGACTGAGATGTCCAAATGCGGGATATACCCAGTACCGCAGGAAAGGACTCGTCGCTAATTGATACCGATGAACTCTTACTGCTGCCAGACGCTCTAGCAACAATCCTTTTCGCCCTAGCTATCCTCTCTGCAAGACACAGTCCAACACATTTCCTCCCTTTGATGTAGAGATAAACTTTGAATCGATCACCTTTTTCGTCGCCACTCGAAACTTGGCCCCATAGATCCTCATCTCTGATTTCAACAGCAGACAATTCTCTCCGAACAACTTCCAATACTCTCTTCGCTCTGTTTTTGTCGGCTACTGAGCTCTTCCTGTCTATTACCACAACGGCAGCCCTATCTTCAGAATCCTCGGCAGCCGTCGAATCCCAGATCACCCTTCTATTTACTCCCGCAAAGGACTTGCCCAGATTCACACCACCGGTATTCATGGCATGAAACTTCTTGTGCAGAGTAACATCATCCACGTTTGATGGAATATATTCCATTCCACATATCCCGCAGGTCTTTCGCATTTCGCCACCCAGATCGATTTGCATCTGCGTGAAACGCTTTCGCTTTGTCGGTGGTGCCTGCCTGTCTTTGTTATTCGTAATATTCGCGAGTATGCCACTGTCGACAACAACAGTAGATCGGCGTGGAGAACGCCGACGCCTTAGAAATGAGAACGTAGGCTTGTGGGTCTGAAATACTGGAGAGGGAAGCCGGGCTGGCGACGACGGCGGACTGCCGCGTGCCTCATTCTCCGACGCGTCCGGCGAGGCCACAGCGAATTTCGTCTGCGGAGGATATGGATGAGAGACAGGCATATTTTCCTTAGCCTCGCGGAGCTTGTTTTCCACTTCAGCAGTGGTTTTCCTCCGCTTCAAGGTCGGCTTTGGGTCATGGTCGCCATCGAGAACGCGTTTTGACAGTCGTGAATACGTCTTGATCGTGCTTCTACCGCCCACGTTAGCACGTCGGATTTCCCATGTACGACAGGCCAGACAGCAGACTACCTTTTATGAAGCTGCAATCCAGGAAGGGACATGTTGACGCCAGAGTTCGCGGTGTGTTCTGGCTCAAGTTCGGTCCAGGTCCGTGAGACGCGACGCGATTTAAGGTTCGACCTGGACAATTTAGCGCGGTCACACTGCCAAGAATTCTTCCGTAGGAGAGAATACGCAGTACAAGTTCTCTGTACTCCAGCCCTGTTCCCGGGATGAGGGCAGTAGGCAAGAAGGACCGTCTCATCGTCATCAGCAGCGGATCTCCGCCAAAACAGAGCATTTTGGGCGCGCCATCCCCGCCGATCTGCGCGGGCACAACAGGACGCAAAAACCCCTCCAGCCTGAATGGGGACGTGCATCTGCATCGGGTGCTGCAACAAGCAATCATGTCCCTTCCCGGACACGCAGCGAGCCGATCCGCGAATCTCGTTCACGCCCGCTTTTCCGCCCGGGACTAAACCGTGGAAACCACTTTCTTACTCCTACGAGGTATGTATGTGCAGATTTGCATGCAGATAGAATGCACCTGCTTCGGTATGGCTGGGTCTAGCCTCCCTCAGAGTGCAAATTCCACCAGATGTACTTCGTACCATGATTATGGCAGTGATCTCCGACCTACTGCAGTGTGAGTGCCACATGGCATGCAGAACGGGTGCCCCAAATATAAATGGCTCCCGGGCGTCCTATCGGCTTGAAAGCGCCATATTTCTGCTTCTCGTCCCCCTCTTGGTTACATGCCACGGGTTGCGCAAGAAAGGATGAGCCACGCGACTCGTAGCTCTCTCGAGATCCCCCCTGAGCATTCGTTGAATGTTCCCTCCAGCGTTGGTTACGATCCAGAGGATGAAGTCAGGACACAAGTGAAATGCCCAGTAGCTCGAGGCGGGGTCCGCCGTCGAAAGAAGCTCGTTCTCTGTTTTGACGGAACCGGCAACAAGTTCAAAGGCAATAGTGGGGATAGCAATATCCTAAAGATATTTCGGATGCTAGATAGAACAAATGGAGACCAGTGTGAGTAAAGGACATCTCGGGGCCATTGCGCCTGCTAACACTAATATCCAGATCATTACTACCAACGTAGGTTTACAATCGCGTCTTAATAACTACTGATATAGATGCCGCTGATGCCCAGTAGCTGGAATCGGAACATACATTACTAGCTCATCGCTCTCCCGTACATCCATCCCCGCACGCGTCAATTCGTGGTACCAAAAAGCCAAGGACTCTGCAGTCGGCACTTCATTTGATCAACATGTCATCGGCGGCTACAAATTTTTGATGCGTTATTACTCGCCCGGTGACGAGATCTACTTTTTTGGGTTCAGCCGAGGAGCCTATACAGCCCGTTTCCTTGCGGAGATGCTTGATTACGTTGGACTGGTTACCCAAGGGAATGAAGAGATGGTGTTGTTTGCATGGAAGACCTTCTCACGATGGCAGCAGAGGCATGGGGGGGATAAGAAACACCAAGAGAGAAAAAAAGAGCTTTTCAACTACATGAAGGCGTTCAGAGAGACGTTCACACGTCCCGTGCGTCGAATCCGGTTTCTAGGACTGTTCGATACGGTCAATAGCGTTCCGAGGTTTGAGGCTGCATGGATGCAACGTAACAAGTTTCCATATACAGCCCGCAGCACTGCTAAGGTCATCAGACACGCTGTAGCTATTGACGAGAGAAGAGCCAAGTTCAGGCAGGACCTCATTTCACAAGAAGGCCGCCGACATGCTAAAGCCATCGCAGCTTGTACCCACCACCACCCCCTAGGCCACGGCCACGGCGACCTCCACCGCCCACGTCGCCAGAGTAGGGCTATGGAGAATGGCGGTCATCTAGCCATTCCGATTGCTAGCACGGGAAAACAAGAATCCACTACCGACAATAGCTCCGTTCGACTTGCGAGAGTCAATGCTGACGACGGATACGATTCCGAGCGCGAGGCCGCCTCCATGCGATATCGCGCACGTTCACGGTCCCGTGTCCGTCCCTCCAGGGGGAGCACCGTCTCAACGCACGACTTTTCATCGAACCTAAGCGTGTCTAACATTTCGATAGAATTTCCGCAGCGCGGGCCAGAGTCAGACAATGATGACACTGAGTCTGATGAGACCCAGCAAGACATCGAAGAACTCTGGTTTGTTGGCGGCCATGCCGACATAGGCGGTGGTTGGGATTTGGTTGATGACGAAGCGCCGTTGAGCTACCCGCCGTTGGTATGGATGGTCCGAGAGGCTAGAAGAGCTGGATTGGAATTCGACGAGGATAAGATGAGAGAGATGAACTGTTGGGATGCCGAGCTTGATGGACCTAACACAATCCGCCGCAATAGCGTTATGCCTCAAATACAGGTCTCTGACGCGAATGGGGCTCAGAAGAGATCCGAAACGTCAGAGCTAACAAACGGAGCGACTGACAGCGCGTCTCATGACAACCCCTCGAAACTTAGAACAGCCTTTTATGAAGCTGCTACGAGAGGCAAAATACATGACTGCCTATCTTTTGGGGACGGACTCTCAGCTGGCTCCGTAATAACATGGAAAATTATGGAGTACTTGCCTTTTAAGCGAATGGACCTTCAATCTGACGGATCATGGAAGCCAATTCGATTTCCACTACCCCGAGGGGAGGTTCGGGACATCCCAGACGACGTCAAGATCCACAACTCTGTCTTGAGGAGGATGGAGGTGGACCCGAAGTACAGGCCTGGCAACCTGATAGTCGGTGGCGGAGGCCGAGGCGTAAGGGTTGCACCAGAGGAATATGGTATGGGAGAGTGGGTTGTTGTCCGAGAGCAGGGAAATCCAGTGGGAGAATATCTTGTCAAGAAGAACACACAACAGAAAGAAACCAACGGCAATTAAATCAAAATCGGTAATCTTTGAGGGCGAGTTATCCATGTGATTAATCGGGCAAAAAAAATTTACCGTCATCCTGCACAAGTTTACAACTCTTTTTTTTCCACGAAAAGCAAAATCGCCCTTTTTTGTTTCTTTTATATTTTTTTTTCTCTTCTACAGAGCTACATAGTCCAGAGTAACTTTATCCGTCACAACGCAACCGAAAAAGAAAAAAAAAATCTAAATTAAATTAAAAATAGAAATTAATAAATCAAAACAAAACAAAATACCCCCCGCTCCGCCGACACATATATATATGCAGAGCTTACCTTCCTCCCTAGTTGGAAAATAATTAACGCCGTAGGTATTTATTTATTTAGGGGGGGGGGGGGAGAAATAAAACTAACTAGTTGACTGTTTGGGGGAAATGAGTATTTTTGTATTTTTGGGATGTGGCGTCCGGCAGACAAACAGTAGCAGTAGCGCTGAGACTTTAATTTTCAAAAACCTTTTTACTACTATTTTACCATACACCGAAAAAAAAGGAAAAGAGAAACCAAAAAAAAGAGGACTTACGAGAGAGAGAGGCATGATAGACCCGAACCTTTTTGGGAGCAAAAACAAAACCCCACCCCAACCCTTCATTTTCCATTTCCCGATTAACCCAACCCCTTCCCCCAGGTACGCCAGGCTGCCGTAATTATGCCGAAATAAAATACTCCTTAGGGACTGAAAGGAGGGAAGTGGTTAGAGAGGGGATCCAAAAGAAAACGTTAAACGAACTTGTTTGTGTGACATCAGCGCTAAAAGCTTGAAGAGGGATCGGGAGGTGGGTTATAGTCCAGGTAATGATGGCGGCGATGGTTGACTATTCTCCTTACCCCCGCTACTGCCTCCCCCTAGGGTAGTATCCGCACCTCCCTCACGGCTCTTCAGCCCAGATGCCACGGCAGCAACGGCATCCTTCTTCGTGACATTAAAAATGCCATAGACGCTCTTCTGCCGTCCCGCTATGAGTCCCATGGGTGAATACGCAGCTTCCGAGAGGCGCTTTCCAGCCTTGATGCTGTCGAGAGCCCTACAGCGTGTTCCGGGCGTTAGCCAACCCGTTTCACTCTACGACGAAGAAGTACGTGCACACACCACTCCACCCCCACGTATTGCACCCCACACTCCACACCACCACCACGAACCCTTGTAACCTCCCTCTGTATCTTCCCGGCTGCCAATCCACCCCCTGATCCACCACTGCCCCGACCCACCTCGTTGGACTTTCCAAGGACCACATGTGTGACGGTGCGACGGGCGGTTGTGAGGGAAATTCGGGCGCCGTGAGAGGCGAGGAGTTGTTTAAGGCGGTAGTCAGAGACGAGGGGCGCGGTGGAGCCGGAGATGTGGATTGTGAGGCCTCGGAAGATTTGTTTGGGTTTTGGCTGTTCTGCCGGGTGTGGTGATGATGATGGTGGTGGTGGTGTGAGACCCTGGTTAGGAGGAACCTTTTCTGGTTCTGTCGTCGATGTTGCCGCGTTCAAAATAGCCACCTTAGATGACCCTCCCTCCGCTTCGACTTTTCTCTTCACAGCACCTTGCTCCAGCAACATATCCCTCACACTCCTCTCTCTCCCGCCCTTCTTCCTCCCCCTTTCGCCATCCTCTCCGCGATACTGCCCCTGCAACATCCTCGTCCTTGCCGCCCGCCAGCCCAGCGAATGGCCAATGTGGTTCTCCCCCCGCTGGTGGCCTGTCAACGATGCGTTCCATGGATCGAATATATTGCGTGTTGGCTTGGCCGCGGGAGGAATGTGGGCGCGATGGGGCGGCATGGTGGTTTCTATAGTGTCTTATCTCGCCCGCCAGGGTGTTTTATTGCCCTCCGTGGCTTCATGCACTGCAGTAGGCGTGAGGCAGCCGTCGTCAGTTGCCCTTATTTTGTGTGGTGTTGTGTGGTGCTGAGTGGTGCGGCTCCTGTAACGCTTACGGCGAGAGAGGGAAAGGCGAGAGAAACATGCTGCCTGATCTCGCCTAGCTCACCCTCTAGCTCTCTCTCTAGCCTCTCAGCTTCACTTCCCGCCGCTCCGAATGGCGCAATATTACGTGCATGATATAACGATACCAATATGAAACGGTGCCAATGCAAGCAAGCCATTCGTTGACGCGACGCCGCCATTCAGATCGCGCACCCGCGACCGCAGCGACGGAGCGACGGGGTTGTCTCCGTTCTCAGGTCTGGCGTGCCCTGCTGCAGCGCGTCTACGATACGGCCTGGTCAAAAAGCAATGCGAGTTTATCTAAACAGCCCATCGATAATCCCTCCGCTGCCCCCGAGAAGGAGATTTGGATGTGGGGACCCCGCAGTCAGCAGGTCCACGTTGTCTCCCTAGGCAACCCCCATCCCTCTATCTCCCGTCCGCATCCAGGGAGATATGTGTATTTGACTACCACTCGCAGATACGGCAAGTAACAGCACATAAGCAGCTCACCGTTGTGCCGCAACCAGAGCCGAGTCTCTAATGAGACTTGCATAGCCACTTGATTTCGCGATCCTCTCAAGCTGACCACCATTGCTAATCCGCAATGCCATCGCTCAGTCATCGCCCTTGCATCCTGCATAACGGGAGGGCAAGAGATTCTCTAAAACCGGAGAATTCGAGGGAAAAAAAAAAAGAAAGGAAGAAAAAAGAAAAACCTGGCCGGTTAACGAGCAGGGCCACTCCAACCCTGGCGAGCTAGAAACAGGCCGATTTGTTTCTGCCTGCTTGGTACATGCTACATGCTGACAACCAGACGGTACTCGCGTGGGCAGAGACACGGCCTATGACTCTACTGACGTCCATACCCTGCCGGCTGGTGCCTTTGGGGGAACCTCGCATTCGGGGTAGGGTACTTGTTGAACGTTCTATATCAAGCCGCGATGGCAAGGCTTTGATTGGTAATCTCCGGGCCACCATACCTGAGGATGGCTGACGCTGGTGATATTCAAACTACTACATAACTCGAGTGCGGAGTACTGCAGGAAGAGGAATAGCATCGACAATTTTACGTCGTTAACTGCTCTGCAAAAGGACAGGTAAGGTAATCTCTTATCGACAGAGTGCATGCCCTTAAGTATGGCTACGTTACTTTGCTTCGATGCCCAATTTCACGGCATATACAGAGTGTAGTGTACAAGTACACAACCATTTCTAGATTGGTAGCAGATCCCCACCGTTGAAATGGCTATCTAGGCGCAGTAATATCACAACTACAACGTTGACATCCCGGGATCCTTGTTGTTGCATAGCTCGCTGATCCCATCTCTCTCTCCCAACAGGCTATCAGAACCTTATGAACGCATTCACCCAGGGTACAGGTGTGCTCTCGTCCTACCGCCACGGCTAACGAAACGCGGCATTCATTACACAAATCCTCATTACGCATGTCTGCATTGCAAATCATGCAAGCTTCCGCCGCGTGGGGCCCCTACACCCGCCCCTAACGGACGGGTAGCGTAACCCATGTGAATACATACCTGCTTGCAAACTACTTCCCGCCCACTTGTGAACTGCCTTCTGAGATGGACCAACTAGCCCCCTTTTTGTCGTGTCACCAGGCGGGTGCTCTGTAGAAATATTGTTTGCAAACGCAGTGTAAGTGGGTATTTTCGTCTTGTATCGCCACTCATTTTGTCTGTAAACTACTCTACGTTGGGTAGAGTGGAGGATGGGTACACTAGCGGTAACGACAGTGACGGCAGCTCTGCCACGAGTTCCCTCCCGGATCGCCACCCGGGATTTCCGCGTGGCGCCCAAGAAGCTTGCGGCTTCACCGGTTACCCATTTCTGTCTCATATTACTCGGAAAAATATACACAACAAAAGTAGACGGTAGTGTTATATATATGGACGACTCGCTTCGAAAGGGAAAGGGAGGACAATGAGGATTCACAGACAAGGTAAAACAATTGAAGGACCAACAATCTTATGTGAGCAAGAGGCGCGCAGTTGCGCATTATCCGATACACACACACCAACACGCCCCAACATTTACAACAACAACAGCAGCAGCAACAGCAACAACAATAGCAAATAATCCGTACAAGGAACCAAATCCCTCTCCCTCCCTCCCTATCGCTTAGAGGCAAGATCGACCGTGTGCGGAGCCACATGACGAATTCCACCGATTTGCGAAACACCGTACAGCTTTTCGCGGTCCCAACACCCGTTTTCTGTCACAGCGCCCCCCGTACCCCACTGCCCCCAAGCGACGGGAAAGGGCGGCTATTTATCTCAGCCAGCCACACAGCACGCATGTACATACGTAGTAGGCGGCCAAGCAAATCGTCTGCTCTGGGAGCGAAAAGAGGGATCGGTCTAGAAGCTACTAGTTACTGCGTAGAAGGGCGCGGGTGGAGGGGCCGATATGACTTGCCAAGTCCCTTTTTGCAGAGCCGGGGGAGGAGAGGAGTGGACAGACAGACAGACAGCCGGGTCGTTCGTTCGGCCGGGTTTGTTAAGGGGGGGTCCACCAACGAGGGGCTATCTATCCAAACCCCTACTCCGTAGACGCACTCGGCGAACGGGTCCCATCCCCCTCCCCCCATCCCCATCCCCTGCCCGCTGCTACACGCATATGCATCGCCATGGGGTGGGGGTCTGTCTTTCCCCCCCGGTCAACGCCTCACAGTCTCGCCAGATCTCGTCTTCTCTCTCTTTTCCAGTATTCAGCTAAATCCCCGCGTTGTGCTAAAAAACAAAATCCACGGCTTTTATTCCTTGAGGGGGGAAGAGCTTTGTGTATCATCGCCACAAAAAAAAAACGAAAATTTTTTTATTTGGGGCTTCCCTTCATTAAACCTTTTTTTCCCCCTTCCCCCCCCCCCAAAAGGGGCGGCCATTTCTCTTTTGTATACCCTTATTTTACTTCCGGGGCTTCCTTTTCTTTTGGGGTTGTCTCGGTTCACTGCAGCAGAACTTGCAGAGGGGAAAAGAATATACATCCGGGAGTACAAAATCTCCCGTGAGCAGCACGAAAAGACCACTGCTGCTGCTCTTTGCTATCCCCACCCTTACTCTGTCTCTGTCTCGGTCCGGTTCTGGATTTCCTTGTGGTTGGGGAGTTTTAGAGGGAATATGATATAAATTGATATCTCCAGGCCATCAACAAACTAAAGGTTCGTAGCAGAAGTGCCCTACGTCAATTTTGGGGTGTCATAGCGATCGATCAGAGAGCTTTCCCCACTTTCCCGAGCAAAACGCTCGTTCGATTCCAAAGATAGTGCGAGCGCGACGAAGCTTTTGCCAACGAGTCCCAACAATCAGATATCGGGCCTTTGCCCCACCGTCGCGTTCATTTTAAGAAACGGACTGCGCCGAGTGGCAACGGTGCGAGGCAGGAAGGTTAAGAAGGTTAGGACACGCAGTCTTTACAGACGTGTCAGCACCCAGATCCTCTTGCACTTAAGCCTAGAGTACATACAGAGCTCCCTGAGCGGGCGACGCTCGGTCCTCCAGTTTGCAACCTCGGCCACTTGTCATTTCTCCCACTGCGAACTCTCCCCCAAGATACAGGATAACTACGCAGAAACGCGCCGCCGACTATTTTCGAATAAATCAATCCAGGAACGTGTCCTACCCCGCACGACACGGTAACCGGAAAGCGTCGACGGGAGAGAAGGACCATTTCCGCTAGAAGGAAGGCCGAAATTGCGAGGCCGTGTCTGGCGGTTACCCGCTCCACCATTTAAACGCCGATTGGACACGTTGAGCTAGAGGGGCGCGGAGGGGAATCCGGCTCGGAGCCAGTATTTCAGTTGATCCGCCTGGGAGCATCTGAACGACTGACAAAGATTGTCAACGGTCGACGGCAGGAAGGGTTGGCTGCATACCATAGAACGAGCTCATTGCGACGACGACAGCGACACATGGGAAGCACGACCTGCAAGCCGAGCGGGGTTGCTGGATAGCCCAAGGAGCTACCCCCTTCTGATGGTCAGTCGCAAGCTCCAGAAGCGCTGAGAGATTGCGTGGCTCCTCTTTTGCGACATTGCGCGCACAGAGAATCGGACGGCGCGCGAAGACTCAGGAGAGAGAGGAGGACAGGAGAGGGTTCAAAGGGGGTCGCGGGGCACGATCTGGGGTAGATATTGGGAAGGTAGATTTGACTTCTGGACGGAGAATTTCCCTCTTGCAACCAACGACGGCTCTCTACCTCACCACAGCTCGTCGACTCTGCCGCTGCTGCTGCCTGCCTGGCCGCCTGGCCGCCTGGTTGAGCACACCCAGCGTCTCCAGCACTCCGTAGAACCGACGGGCGGTCTTCAGCGGTCGGGAACTACCGAGCGGGCCACGGCCAACCAGCGCGCGGGTGTTTGGGTGTTTGGTACCTGGACAAAACGCCGGTATCTCGTCCAGAGTACGGAGCACAGGCACGAGGGGCAATATACAGAGTGCGGTGAATACACAGCACAACGCGGGCAAAGTGCGCAGCAGAGTGCAGCAGAGTGCAGCAGAGCAGCGTGCAGTTTGCGGGTGCGCTGCCCGGGATTACGGCGTCTGCCACGCCTGTCACTGCCAGTTCCAGGCCCCGAACTCTGTCGCCCCTGGCTTAGCCGAGCAATTTGGACATTTGGAATTTTGCTGCCAATTTGCTGCCATGGCCAACTCGTCAACCGCTCCGCCAACCACACCCGCTGCTGCTGCTGCTGCTGCTGCTCGTCCGCCTGTCTCTTCCTCCTCGTCGTCGCGGATACCAGGCCGCCGACAACAGCACCAGCCGCACCTGTCCTCGTCGTCCAATTCTCTGTCGTCGTCGTCGGCCACCAGCGTGCGAAGAGCTGGCTCACACCACTCTCGCCCTAGGTCGCAGCCGACCGCTGCTATCGCTGCTGCAGGTGTTGCTGCTGCTGCTGCTGCTGCTGCTGCTGCTGCGACAGCTGAAACAGGGGCCCGAAACCAAGCGACACCCGCCAGTACCACCACCACTGACGGTGCTGCGAACACCTCGCCCGAACGAAGGCCGCGACCAAGCGTCGCCCATAATCGTTCGCACAGTATCAGCGGGGCAAAGGAAGAGGGGGTCGGGAACCTCAACCCGCGGGTTCTGTCTGCCAATTCGAGAAAATCTCCAACGGGCAATGAGCGGGGGGGAGCTTTCGCGAGAACTGTGAGCGCCGAAACCTCTGGTCGTGTCTTCAACTCCCTCTCGCCGTCCAAGAGACACGCATCCGTGAGACCCAAGCCGCCGTCTTCAGCCGCGACTGTGAATGGTTCTACTAAGTACGCAGCTCACCAGTTGCATCTCGATATCCTACCCCCAATCATCATTGAACCATCTTTTACGCAGGAGCTCAGCGCCGTGGAGTCTTCATCCAGGAAAGGGTCCACGGCTTCCACTCATCTAAGTCCAGGGACGGCGTCACAGCCGTTGCTGGACCCATCTGGCGATAGCACTGAGGGGAAGCTCGATCCGCTTCCCAGCACTAGAAAGTCTTCCATAACATCTCTAGGTAAAAATAAGCCTGCATCATCTGTGAAAAAGATCACATCGGAACGTCCACAGGTATCACTATCGGACACGACCGCTCTAGCATCCCAAATATCGCGCGGGGAATCATCACAGAGGCAGAAGGAATTGAGGCGGGAATCGGTGAGAGTTGAGACGGAGAGAAGGGGGTCGACAGCGAATCTGGGGAAGAATAAGCAACCCTCTCAGAAAGCAATGTTGTCAAAGGCGCTGCAGAAGGCAAACACGGCAGTTCTGTTGGACAATGCTCAGAATTACGAGGGCGCCGTGGAGGCGTATGGCGACGCTTGCGACTTGCTACAGCAAGTCATGTTGAGAACAACTGGGGAGGAGGAGAAGCGGAAGCTACAGGCCATTGTAAGTTGTTGAAGAGTTGCATTCGTTGCATGGCCTTATAGTGAATTTACTTGAGGCGCTTTGAACAAGCGAAGAATGCTAATATTAAACTCCTGCACGGCAGCGAAGCACGTACACACGCCGGATAGTAGAGTTGAAGGGTCTAGCCCCTCAGTTCAAGGCCGAAGAAAAAGCGCTTCCCGCAAGACCCGAGGCTAATGAGCTTTACGATCCGGACGACCTTGATAATTATAACGCAGACCCAGAGACGCAGTCTATTGCCGAAAACGAGGATGATGATACTATAATCGAAACAGCGACAGTGACTAGGATCATCAACGACCAATCATACATTGCAGAACCGAAAAATCGAACGCTCGCACCGTCTCTGGTTCCCCCCCGGAGAGAATCATTATTACCCTCTGCGCTTACTGCCGGCGAGCAACACATTCCTCCTTCGCCCACTAGACAGCTCTACCAACAGCGGCTGTATCCCAAGGCAATAATGAAGGAACAGATGCTCGAGATTAACGGCCATCTTCCGTCTCCCATGATGGCCGACTACATGCCACCACCATTGTCAATGCGACGTGCTGCTTCCCCAATGAAGGTAGACCAGAAACAAACTGGACTTACGTCGCCAACCAACTCTTCCGTTTCTTCTCGGGGGAAGGACCACTCAAGAGCAAATAGTACAGAGTCTACATCCTGGCTGGACACGATAGACGAGTCTGGAGGGTCCTCAGCCGCATCTTCAGTCCATTCTCGATCCTCGTCGAGGGCACTGCGGAGGAAGCGGCTGCGAGCGGCAAGCGGGGCTACGGCGGATGAGTTTGACGCCGCACTAGATGCCGCAGTGGAAGCTGCCTACGACGAAGGTTATGTGCCGGCGTCGGATGCCGACCTGGTTGAAAATGATATGCTTTCGATCGCTCGAAAAAACGTTGAGATAGCCAAGGAGAGGGTCAGGGAAGCGGAGAGGGAAACCGCAATACAATTGGCAAAGGAGAGGGAGAGGAAACGTTTGCAGGAAAATGCCTCGGCGATGGTAAGAACGAGAACGAGGAGTGATAGTATTGAGGATGTCGACTACCTGGAAGAGGAGGCAGAGGAGGAGGAAAGGCTACTGGAGGAAATGACTCGTGACTATATGGCTATGGACGACTTTGAATTTGATCTTCAGTCGAAGTCTGCACTACCCCGAGAGTCGGGTTCAAGTGGGTTCTCTGGACGGACCTGGGGAAGCTCAATTGGATCTAATTTCACAACGGCCGGAACATCGTTACAAACGGTTGCGGAAGCACCAGTAATACCATCATTACCGCAACAGCTTCAGTCAAGAACGCCTCCTCCTCTACATCCTCCACCGTTGGGGGCCCTCCCAGCACCACCAATAGCTACTTCTACCCCGCCTCCGCGACCTCCACCGACAACAGCGCCTCCTAGACCACCGAGTGCTGCGGCCCCTAGGCCACCGAGTGCCGCAGCCCCTAGGCCACCGAGTGCCGCAGCTCCTAGACCGCCGAGCGCTGCAGCTCCTAGACCGCCGAGTGCCGCAGCCCCCAGACCACCAAGTGCCGCTGCTCATAGACCACCGAGCGCTGCAAGTACAAGTAACCAAGCTCAAGGGATTCGGAGTAGACGGTTATCGGGGCAAAACCTTAAGCAGCTAAAGGTCGAGACAACAAAGGCCGCATCAGTACTGGCGGGCCCACTGGGACCACCTCCCTTACTACCCCCACCCAAAATCCCCGGCGATGATGCTGCCACAGCTCCTAAGTCTGCGTCTTCCGCAGTCCCGCTAATGCGGCCGATGGCTCCTAGCCCGATAATACGTCCCCCAGCGTCTGCGACGGTAATACCGCAAGGGGTGTTTCGTCGGGAGTCTCCCCAATACACTGACCTGGGTTTCGCCGACGCCATACCTCCCCCTGCCTTATCTCCCGGAGCCTCTCCACTCACGAGGACGATGCCTCATGAGAACGATGCTACTCAATCACTGACCGGGTCGCCAGGGCGATCGAACAAAACGTCAGCTGGTTCCGGCAACCTAAAACTCGCGCTTTCGTCTTCGAGCCTGAAGAATCGAAATTTGTCCGTTTCTAGCCCAGACGGCTCAGAAGGTTCTCCCAGCACTCCGAGTCATCCTTTCGGGGCGACTACGCGAAGGGGACATGGACAAGGAGTTCCTCCGCTACCGACGCCATCATCAGCGAACGTACCCGGCTCATTAACTACGGGGGTGGGTATCGCCTACTTTGATACTGATATCCATTCGCCTTACAGTCCAGGTTCTCCTAACCCTATGGCTTTGAATGCGCCAATACCACTTGAACCATGCCCATCTGAATTCCTCTTACGCCCTTACTGGCTTATGCGATGCTTTTACCAGACCATCGTACATAACCGCGGCGGCTATCTGTCGACAAAGCTCTTTGTTCCTAGGGATGTGTGGCGTGTTAGGGGGGTGAAGATTAAGGGCATGGACGAGAAGATATCTGCCTGTGATCTTCTAACGGCGGCCTTACTAAAGCTAGCCAAAGTGGATACAGACGATGCGGATGCGGTTCTTGAGGAAATGCAAGCCCTGGAAAATATCCTAGACCAGGTGCAAGCCTCCCTTTCCAAGAAGCTGGGGAATGAAGTTGGTGTCCAAGGCACTCAGTCGATGTTCAAAGAAGCAACAAATGACAGTACAGACTCTGCTGGCCCGAAAAGCTCGACGTCGTCTAGCAAATCGTATCTTTCATGGAAGAGACTAAGACCGAAGAACTCTAGCGCTGGATTGACATCTTCCTATTCAACGAAAGAGAACTCCAAGGAGGGCTTCCTGATGAATACACTACCTATGGCCTCTGCTCCGGTGGGCAGAATTCCGAAACGCAGCGTCGAGAATGCCCAATTTGGCGGCCCCAATGCACATTACTTGTCATCGCTTGCAAGACTCTTCGACGCTGCACAGGTCTTAGGTGAGCCCAATAGCGAACTCAATTTACCCAAGGGGGTTGTTACTGACAATTAGGTAGATCAAGTTGCGCGGCAGGTCGAAGACCCCGGCCTTAGGCATTCTTCCCAAACACAAGTTGGTCTGGACCTCAGCACACGTCATGCCTCGGAGTTTTTTGGTTTTTACATCTGTCGCTTTGTGCTCTCGGACGTATCGGTTTTGCTTGATAAGTTCATTAAACAGGGCAGCGAATGGGTGTTGGTCTAGATATGCCTTTTTACAAGTTCATTTTATGCTGGGGCTTTCCTCTATTTTGAGCTATACACCTCGTTCCATTCCAAAGCCGGCGCCATGGCAAGATTTGCATCATGTTCCTTTCTTTTTCCATATATCTCTTTGTGCGTGGGGGGGATGGGGTCCGGTTGGATCTCTTGTATTTCTCCTACGCTCGCTTTGTTTTCTTCCCAATATATTATTTTTTTCTCATTCGGAAATACCAAGAGCAAGACGGTGGAGTCTTGCGTGTTTCCTCCTTTTATTTTCCCCGTTCCCCAACAGTCCGCCACGTTAGCTTTTGGCCCGTATCCCCCCGCCCACTAGCATCGCCATCTATTTATCAATCACCCCACCTTATGTTGCTACTGCTCCTTGATATTAGCGATGCACGCGCAAGACAACCTTCCAGTTCCTTTGATATGGAAAACCAAGTTTCCCCAAATAGAGCAGAACAAAAAGGGAAAATATTGCATATGGGGGGGCACTTTTTTTTTTTTCTTCTCCTTTTCCCTTTTTTTCTATTTCCCTTCCCCCCCCTCCCCCCTCCCCCCGGGGCAAAATACCTACCCTACTCTGTATCTATTGCAATAGCATAAAGAAAAAACCCCTCGACCCTTAATCTCAGAGGTGCAGTGCGGTGTGGTGTGGTGTAGTGTAGTGTAGTGTGTAGTGCGGAGGGCCGATTTTTTTATGCATATAACACTCGGACACAACGTAAGCTATACGCTAGTAAAAAGAAAACAAAAAAGAAAAAAAGGAAGCAAGGCAAAAAATGGAGGAGGGAAATTTTTCACAGTATCATGCATGCATGCATGGACACATTTCCTCCCCGCCCCTTTTTCTTTCTTTTTTTCTTTTATTCTTTTTTTATAATTTTTTCCGAGGGCGAGCACGACAACCCTTTTATTAGTCACTAACACGTGCTGACCGCGGCCGACTAAACCCACCCACCTGCTGCATTATTGGTACTAGGGCGGGGGGAAGGATGGTGGATTTTTTTCTGTGTTTTTGTGGGGGAAAGTGTATGTATTGTATGCATGAATTATATGTTATATAGATATATGTTATACGGATGTAGGTGTAGATTTGACACATCCCATCCTATCGCTATGCTAAAAGGAAGCTACAATATCATTGGTTTTTACGCAAAGCGATATGGAGAAACCCCCTTGGGGATTTTCTCCGGGTGGGTTACATTACCAAGCAGGTGGACTGCTGGCACTGGTCTAGGTACCCTTCATCATCCTCCCCACCAACAGTGTTGCAAGTAGCCTTCCTCTTGACGCCTATAACGCGAATATCCTGCTCCCCCTCGCCATGCCACCATCTCAACACTTGCACGTCCACGCCCTTCCGGTCCTCGGAGCTAATAGCCCATTTTCCACCTGAGACTTCCACGACTGTCTCGCCCCTCGGGAAGTGAAAGTCGGGGAGGAAGATTTCCGTCGGTGTTGTTTCTAAAGTAGGGGTTTCGGCGGTTAGAGAGAGCGTGAAGATGATGTTGCGGAGATCGAAGGCGTGGGCTGTGAGCGTGCCTGCTGTGGCGATGGGGGAGGGGCGGATGAAAGCCTCAGCGGCGCGGAAGCCGGGAGTAGAGAGGTGGGCGGGGGTGGTGGAGGGAGGGATGGGGGTTATGGATGTGGTTGCGAGGGTCGCCTTGAGGTTTGAGCGGGAGATTGTGGATTGGTCTGTTGATTGGCGCTGGGAGTAGGAAGGGGGAGAAGGGTTGTATGAGAGAGGGCTTAGTGGTTGGGAGTCTTGGGCACTTGAGAGTGATGTGGTGGATTTGGAATTGGGGTTGGAGTAGTTTGGGAGTGGACGGTCATCAAGAGAGAAAATGGAGAGGTCCTCGCCATTCCAGAGATCGCCCCAGTGGTGATTATTTAGCGATACGTATGTCCACAAAGTGAAGCCGTCCATGCCGCTCCCTTCGATGGCGAAGTGATTTGCATCCATAGCGGATAGCTGGCTGGAGTAATCGCCCGTCTTGTAGGCGTACTTGTCATCCATATCGTACGGGATGCCAAACTCTGTCAATACGCAGGGATGTTCGCCCATATTGTCGATACCTTCCTGTCGAATAGCCGACAGCTGATCTCTGAGGCAATTTCGAATAGCTGTCTCCCCAAGTTTGATAGCGAATGCAGGGCTGAGGTATCGACCACGCAAAAGTCCAAGTACGTCGACGTTCCAGATACGGTTCCTAGGTGTTATCAGCGATCATTTCGTACGAGCGTGTGCTATTCTCTCACCATTTCTTCGTCATCAAAGTTAGGCCGTCGTAATAGTGAGGTGCGTATACCATTCTCTTGTCATCATCTACCGTTCCCTTTAGACGAGGAGGTATCTCTAGGACCGGGGGTTGGCAGAAGATGATCGCTCCCGGGTGCACTTCCCTAATGGCGTCCTTGTATGCTCGGTAATGATCCATGAAGTATTCGTTGATAAATACTTGATAATTCAATTTTTTCCCTGTAGTCGGTACTGAACCAAAATAGTCTTTTTTGAGGAGGGTATCGCTAGAAGGGTCCCAAACGCCGTGTTGCGCCCAGATGCAATCCCCTAACTTCCACTCTGGGTCCCGCTTCCAGCCGTACCGTGAGTCGTCGTGATCAGCTGGAAGCCACGCTATCACACCCTCAGGGTCAACAAGCGCGGTACCAGACTTGTACGGCCCCATTCCACCAAATGCCCATGTCTCGACGTCGCAGGCCCTCCCAGATCCCAATAGCATAGATTGCCAGGCAGTAGGTGAGGTTCCCAACTGTAGTTTCTGCTCTGAAGGAACGACGGTAATGTCCTGAATCCCAACGAGCCCCCTGTTTGGTTCATTGATGCTTTCCCAACCAACCACAACCTCATCCGCAAGACCGCCGGCCTCACTTATCCTTCTTGCGAGGTGCTGGCAGGCGGCGATAAAATGCTCCTGCAAATAGTCTTGGATACTTTTCCCGTTGATAATAGCTTTGGGTGCAAAATCCCTTCCAGCGAAGAACAGAGTGAATATCAACTGGCATGCGAGGCGATAGTAATTCGTAGACCAGATCATCTTTGGGAATTTCTCAGGGTCGGGGTAGGTATTGTGCACGAGTGCGGCTTCGGTGGCGTTGAACGCCTGAGGATTGAGACCGCAGGCGTACAACGTCCACATTGGAGCGCCAGACCCACCTGAGAACCTTGACCACTACCGAAAAGGTTAGAATGGTTGATAGGAGCAGTGGGATCTTAAGGTTAAAAGAGCCACAACATACAACATCCTGGTGTGGATCCATAAATATGTAGAATCCGTACTCCTTTGCCAACCGTAGTATCGAGACGGTGAATTCAATCCACTCCTCGTCATAACTCCCTGGCCCAGCGGACTCTATCGCCTCCCAAGTGAAAATATACCTGATGGTATTGTAGCCCCAGTGCCGTAGCCTCGCAAAATGGGTATCCGCTTCTTCGAGTGCAAACGGGCGTCCGACGAAGGAAACGCCATCGCCATCAAAGAACTTGTCTGGGATATGTGATGGGAGATCCGGCCTCGTAGGGAACTTGGCATCAGCGGCTACATTAATGCCCCGAAGGGTGACTTGACGGTTCTCTGAATCACGAAAGGTTTGTCCTTCTATCGTTAGTCGAAAAGAGGACATTGCGGCATGCGGATGCTGAGGAAGTTAGGAGGGTGGACTTCTGCAGAATCCTAAGTACTCCGCACTCTGGGCAGAGTAGTACAATAGTACAACCGTCCGTATTAACCTAGATCTGCCGGCAACTGTGGTCTGTAGCGATCAGGGCGGTTAGATAGTTAGATGACCCGTTACCTCGTGGCTATCCTACTGTGCTCTTATCATAGAACCTTACCTTCGCTCCCCGTTATATGCTGTCGCCGATGGGAAGCTCATTGCGGTTCGCGGTCCTATCGGCAGCAATCCCATGGACTTCGAATGTGGCAATGTATGGCACTGTGGCTGTGCCGTTCCTTTCGTCACGTGATGCACCATTGTCTCTCTACTGTACATGTACTATGCAGTACTCGTGCATGCAAATTCATAGAAATTTTAGGTTAAACGCCTCCCAGACATTAGCTGTAACAACAAGTAAATTCGTTCAATCGTCACCTCCATCACGCCCACCTATTCTCCAAACTGACCCTCCCCAAGGTCCACCTTCCCGACACTCCATATTTCCCTCTCGTCCTCTACTTCGTCCGATCCCAATCCCAGCCCACCTTGTCCGCCTTCTGCCTCTTTCCTCTCCCTCGCCTGTGCCCCAAGCCTCAGTGCTACGCGTCTGAAGTAATCCTGCATGCTTCTCCTCGAGTTTGGAGGCAATTCTGTGCCAGCAGGAGAAGAGAGATACTTCTCAAACACAGCACCCTCACTCTCCACAACCGAGAAAATAGCCAAAAATGCGGCCTCTGCCGCGAGCTTTACGGGGATAACGGGATCACGGACAGAAGCAAAGATCTTAGGTGCGAGGAGGGCGATATGAGGCTTGACAAGCTCGATATGCAAGCGGCTGACAGTGCGAATCACTACAAGGGCAAGACGACGCGTATCCACAGGGGTACCTGGCTGGATGGCCAAAGCTAGTGCTTCGAATATTGGCTTTGTTATTTCAAAGCTCTTCGACCCCATTTCCGTTAGGAGATATTTGCCTGCCGCCAGTACGCAGTTGTCCGATATGAATGGCTAGTGGATTGAGAAGTTAGCAAACAGGTTTCCTTTGCGATACATGACGTATGGAGTCACGCACATTCTTGTGGCTGACCCCCTGGCAAACAATTGCGGCCGTCTCCTCGGAAAATGGCGGTTCCGCCAGTGCCTCAGGTGAGTCGAGAAGAACCGCATTGAGATTCAGCACGGAGACTTTGCTGAAGTTAGCGTTTAAGGCTCGATTGCTGTGACACATTAGCCACCATCTATCCAAAGTTCGCTCGGGACATACCGAATAAGCATACTAGCGCTCTCCGCCGGAAGATGCTTAGGGAGAGCTCCGAGCAACCTCGCACTTGCAATAGCCATTAGATCTAAACCTCGTCAGCGGAGTTGGGTTAGCGAGTAAATGCTCCAACTTACAGTCGTCGTCATCGATGTCGGAGTTTACCAGGCCTAGAACGGAAGCTCTTGAGCTTTCACTCATGTTCGCACCTGCTTTGCTAACCACCTCATAAAGGGCTTTGAGCATTGCATTCTTGACCCCTGGGTCAGTAGTCTTCGAACCGGCAACGAGCTCTGCGATTAAAGGGTCTATTCGCGGAGTCAAAGTGATGAGAGTACCCAAAGCTTTTGCGGCCCTAGTCCGCAAAATTTCACTTGACGTATCGGCAAGGGACTTTGCGAATGTTCGTTGGAGCTGGGGTAAGAATGGCTTGAGGAATGCGGGGATCTTCTCAAGGAGATTGTTTAGGGTCAACAGTATCGCAGCTGATTGCGCATATTAGCTTTCTATTCTCTTAGGAGGAACAAACTCAGCATACCTTTCACGTCGACAGAGCGTTCGGACACAACCCTGATTAGAGGGCCAGTAATTTGTGTTACGAATGGCCGCAATGAGTCTCCGCTTGTTCTATCAACAATATCTGATATTGCTAAGGCAGATTGTGTCCGCTGCTCTGCAGTGCCGTTCATTAGGCCCTGGAGGAAGATGGGCAGAATGGCATTGATACCCTTCGGTAGTGCGAAGCCAGGTAGGTTCGACCCCGGAACACCAACTCCCTGAAGGACTTGGCGGGTGGAGGAGACTAAGGATTCCATCTCTTCTTTTCGTAAGCTCTTTGTCAGTTCAGCCAAGGCCTCCCAAGCGGCTTTGACAACCTCAGTATCGCGATCGTCAAACGATATAAGAAGAGCCCGGATAAGGTCTTGAGTGTAGCGAGAGTAATCGATATCCGATTCCGCAAAGAATTTCGCTAGGTGCCGATCCGCGGCCGCCCGTCTCCTATGGTCATCATGCTTAACGAGGGTGAGCATCACACTCATCGCGCTGTTCAAGCCATCGTATTCATCCACCGATTGCAGGACTGCATCAAATGAACTGTTTAAATCACTGAGTAGGTCCTCATCTTTGCATGATACTATTTCCCCCATCAACGTATTTAAAATGATTGGTATTCGCCGGTTGAGCGAAGAGCCAGCAACTTGGGATAAGCTTCCAAGAGCCCTTGCGTTAAAAGAGGTAATCGGGGAAGCAAGTAACGTGGGGATCAAGTTAGGTAGTATAATATTTGACCGAGTATTCTCCGTAAGGAGCGTTAGTAGAGCTGAAAGCGCATTGTCTGCTTCCTCTTCAGTTCGCAGAAGGCTGAGAAGATATGGCAAAACTTGGTCAACTGCTTTCTTGCCAAAGATCCTCTGTAAGGAATCGAAGGCTTCTGCCGCCGCCTCCCGGACATCTTCGTCAGGGTCGACCAGAGCAGTTCGAACAACAGAGATTAGAGTTTTCTCATAGTCTTCAAGAGCCTCAGTTGAAGCAGAAGAGATAAGCTCGCGTAGGGCAATACATATGCCTTGCTTCGCGTCGGAGTCCGTGGATGTTTGTAGCCCCTCCTCTAATGTGGGCAAGAGTGTTGACAAAACACCTTCCCCAGCTTTCCGGATTAACTCGCCCAATGCATTGCCAGCAATGACCTTTTGCTCCATGTTGGAACTCGCCAAACGACGAATGATCAGTTGAGTCAGTGTAGGGATGAGTTCCTTAAGGGTCCTCGGGCTTGCAACCAAGGCCTTCCACACGTTGACCGCGGCACTACGCACCAGACCAGATGTGTCGCATCTGCAGATGTAGAGTGCCGAAAGAACCTTGTTCCGCTTCTCTTCTCCTAGCGCCTCTAGGAGCGATTGCCCAGCCGCACCAGCCCCTTCTTCGACCTCATCCTGCTCTGTCTTTCCGCTGATGCCGGTCAAGTTAAACAGTAGATCCCCAACCAACTCTACAGAGCTAAGGCGGATACGGTGGCTATCGTCTGCCAGCCCACGCTCAAGTTCAGGTAGGAGTAAGTCAATAGCTCGAGTAGCAAAGTTCTTAACGAGTAGCCTACCCGCTCGTAGTGACGTCTCTCGTATTGACTCGATGTCGTCCGCAAGCCCGGATAAAATTGGGGGGATTATCTTGCTAAGATATGCAGCAAAACTATTTCCAAAGCAAGCTGGCAAATATATAAAGAGCGACATAAATCCCTCCCGTACCGTAGGTTTGGCACTGGCGACATTTTGTAGAATCGTTGGTAGAGTTTCTTCCAGACGGCCCGTGCCTAACCCCGCGAGAACCTCACTGAGCGCCTGCGCCGAGCCTAATCTGTCGCCTGCGCTAGTGTCTGACTTAAGTGTTGACATGAGACCTGGGATGAGATCTGGCAAAGCTTCCTCGCCCAGTTTTTCGACCAAAGAGCCCAACGCTTTCGAGGCAGTTGCACGAGTTGTTGGCACAGGGTCTACAACTGCGAGCTTCAAGCCCGCCACGAGGATTGGTAGATGAGAAATAAGATCCTTCCGTTCCGTTAAGTGGGCCAAGCTGCCGATGATCTGAGCAGATTTTCTCTTCGTAGCAGAACGATCCCCAAGCCCTCGTTCTAAGATACGAACAACCAACGCCAATGATGGGGAATCCAGGTAGTGTACAAATGAGACTTTAATAAGTGAATCCAACGCCTCGTCTGTGTACTTAGTTGGGTCGCTGAGCGCCTTGAGCAATATCCCCACCAGTCCCTTAATTTCGGGGTTGCTGATGACCTCTCCGAAGCGCTGTAAGCTGCGGTTAGCCGACGCCCTCACCTCCTTATGGCTGTCATTCAGCACATTTGTTAGGGGCGGAATGATCTCCGGCAAGCTCAGGGCCAGCTGCTGAGGGTCCAAATATGCCATTGCGCCCAGCAGGTCACATGCTCCTTTTTTGCTCCGCCACTGCTGTTCATCAAGGCCCTCGAGAAGAGTAGGCAGAATTTCTTTAACACCATAAGAACTGAGGCTTGCGAAACATGTCTTTGCGGCATCCAAACAAGCCGCCCGTACGTCCGCTGAGCTATCGCCAAAACTGGAAAGAAGTTGAGGGACGATCTGAATAACATAAGGCTCAAAGGTGCGTCCCAGGATCAACGAGAGCAATTCATAAGCGAACAGAGCGCCTTCACGATAGTTTGCTTCCTTTTTGTTTTCCGCGGAAGTTTTCAGGGTTGACATTACACGATACTCCTTTAACGCTGAGATGCCTTTCCCACTCACTATCCCCGCCAAACCATATGCTGCCCCCCGGCGGGCTGCATATTTCTTTGATTGGAATAACTGATCCAGCATCTGCTGGACGAATTCGGAAGTATTTTCCTTTGATGCGCGGATAAGAGGTGGTAAGCATTCGGCAACAGCGTATTGTACTGTTTCAGACGGGGTGCTCAGTGTAGCCAGCAATTTTCGTACAACCTTCGGAAGCCGCTCATCCCCAGCTCGAAGATGGCGAGCAAGGGCACCGTAGAGGATAATTACCGCTTCGTTTACCCGGTCATGGGTCTCTGAGCCCATGTCGGGGGCCTCGAGACTCTGCTCTAGTGTCCCCATAAGTTCTTCTACCTCGCTTCCTCCATGGATGGCTATAATCGTCGTCGCCGCCTCAACCATTTCGTCCCTAACGTTGAAGTTGCCATCCCCTAATGGACCATCCCCAATGAGGAATTTCACGAAAGAGACTAAATGTGCTTTGTCAAAGACAGCAGCTAGCTCTTTGAAGGCAAGAGCTATTCCATTCCTTGCTTCCCATGGGTCTCTGAGGTCAGCTTTTTTTGGCATACCAAATTCGTCAAACTGAGGGACCCTTGGTTTTGCTTTGTCCCGATACGATTCCTCAAGAGCCGTCAATGCCGTCGAAAATGACCCGGGGTATGCCCTAACCGATTCAGCCAACGAACGTGCCGCAGCTTTCCGCAACTGCTTATCACCGCTCTCCAGATATGGCAAGGTCTCTGTCACTGAGTCCTCTTCAGTCTCCAGCGCATTACCTTCCCAAATGGTCCGAGCTAATTCAACATTCTCGTCCACGTCTTCGTGACATGCAAGCCACAATTCTTCAGAAAAGTCAAGGTCAGTCAGATCAAGCTCAGCATTGATAGCTTGGAGAACGGAAGTTCTGACAGAAACCTCTGGTACGATCGTGCCCCGGAGTAATATACTAGTTTCGTCCATGGAGATGTTAAATGCAATACACCTGCAGAGGTCAAGCAAGCAATCCTTTATCACTTTATAGTGCTGGCTGTATCTTTGCATTGAAGATATTAAGATCGTTAATATTTCCTCACGAGGAATGCGCGAATCGGCACCTTTTCCAGAGAGTTAGTAGGTCCAACACCGGGAAAATGTAAAAGCCGAAAGGAGGCTTACATGAATCTGTATGGAACGAGAGGAACTCGAGTGCTAGGACAACCTGCTCGTCGGTTTCTTCGGACGTCTGTTTTCCTACGCCACCCTTGCTAAGGACCGTGAGTATTAAAGGAAGGATATATGTAAGTGATACAGTATCAAATGGTCTTTGTTCCCCAGCGAACCGAAGGCGATATAAAACTCTCGTCACAAGGTCTATAGCAGACTAATTAGCAAACCAGAGCCTGATCTCGATTTACCTAAGGGGGCCATACCGCCAAGTGGCTCTTGTTCAAGCTCTGGTTGGAGTTGGGAAGTCCCTAAGGCCCTCAAAGTCCCTGCCCCAATAGACACTCTAGTACTTCCAAGACGGGAAGACACACGGCCAGAACAAGCTATATACGCAGTTGAGGCTGCATCCCCCACTATCAACCCCGCCCCTGCGGAGATGATATCCAATAGAGCCCTGACCGCTGGTCGCATCCACATTTCAGCTTCAGTTGGTGGCCCTTCTGCAAGACTCTGGATAATGCCCACACCGCGTCGTAGTCTAAAGTCAACATCGGATACCTCCGCTCTGATCGAGGACTCTTTGGTAAGCTGCGCTTTCACCTTTGCTTGTTCATCTGGTGTAAGCTTCCGCTCTTGTCCCTTCTTCTGAGCAAGTTGGGCGCGAAGCTCCTCTTCCCATTTTAAGGTATCATAGTCCTTTACGTTTCTGTTTGGAACTTGGCGTTGACTTCCTTTGGCTAAGACGTCAACGAAAACCGTTCCTTCAGGCGTTCTGTAAATAGCAGCTTCAGTAGGACCAATTTTCGCTAGGCGCCCCAGGTCAAGGTCAGCCTGGAACTGCTTGATTACCAAGGGAGTTATGACTTCTGGAGCCACAAACGCAAGTTCGGCTGCGGCGTTGCACGCTGCTTTCCTCAAAACAAGTGACTGGGTAGTGTTAGTGTCTTCCTAATATCCCGATGCGACATAAGAAAATAGCAAAGGCTGATCAAGCGATCCAAAATCTAAGGAACCCATACCCTTCCGCTTAATTGAGAGATGACATTGATCTGAAGTAGTAGCTTTGACGCCTCTTCGCGAGCAAGAGCCCCCGGATCAATACCAGCACGCTGGCAAGTTTCGATCCAGCTCACTCGAGGAAGAAGCTCCGGACGACATAATACAACCATGTTGACCAGTTGGTCTTTCAGCGTCCTGTTGTCGACTTTTCCGCCAAGCTTGTCAACAACTTCAGGACGCAGGGATATCGATCTAACCGCGTGATAAAGATGACTATTCCCAGTCTTTGATAGTAGTGATACATGCTCCATATACCCCAGCTCCACATGTCTCCACCATTGCCATATCCCATTAGCGACAGTTCTCCCAATCGTTGCTGGGTTTTTAGCATAAGACGCCGCCAGAGCTAATGCGGCTTCTTTCTTGACATGGGGCCTCACACTAGCGGCGCAAATGAAGAAGAGGAGTGCAACAGCCCATGCATCTCCTGTATCCGAACTTGACTGTTGTTCCGTGAGATCTGTAGATATCGCAGTTAAGGTACGGATGGCCCACGTATGGTCTTCATCTGAAGTGAGCCTAGAATATATCCGATGGTTGAGTACAAAAGATGGTTTGGGTTGGAAAACAATAGCCTTCTTCGAAAATTCTGCCTTCTCGATAGCCGCAATGAGCTTACTGCTTTTAGTGTTACCAAACTTAGACAGACAGATAGACGCCACCACGTAACCAGCTGTCACAAACCCACTCTGCGCAGCTGGCAAAGGGTTGGTGACGACCTCACTCCATGCTTCTAATAATTTATCGATAATCTCTTCTGCAAACGAGAGAACTCCTTTCCTCTTTAAATCTCCATTACTCAAGTTCCAGAAGAGCTCTCCTATTCGAAGAACCCAAGTTCTGCGGATTGACGGTCTCTTATCTGTAAGGCCCTTCGTAAAGACATCTAATACTTGCCCACCCACTTCAACATCATTCATAAGGCCATATTCAAGGTTCCTAGTAATAGATTTCGATTCTGCCCCAATGGCGACTTCATTTTGCTCTTTTCCCACAACACCGGAAAGTCCAATAGGGATTTTCCTCGCCAGTGCAACGGATCCTGGAATCGCTGTGAGCATTTGAGCATGCAAGACCCTCTGATCAGCGGCTGGGAGCTTGGACGTCTTCAAAGGGTTAAGTATCTCATCAGCTACTTGCTCTAAAAGAGCGTCATCTCGGCATCGAGACAGGATCGTCTTGAAAGTTGACAAGGCCCCGTTCCGTATACCAGAGTTCGTTGACTTTATATTTGCCAAAAGTGGCTTTAGCAGATTCCTAAGCAGGATTGGTGACATGTCAATTTCCACCGGAAGTGCTCTAACCAGAGGTGAGACCAAGTCATTCAAGACAATCTCGGGTGCTCTCAACAAGGCCTTTTCCACAGTAGGGATTATCTCTGTCTGCAAATCGCCTATGGTCGTAAACGCTGTAAAGAAGTCATGGAGACCGTTGGCAATATGGCTTGGCACTAATGTCCGCGACATAATAACCTCGCGGGTATAAAAGCCGTAGAGATGAGTTTTGAGGCCCTCGAGAACGCTCTTCGCTTTTGGTGTTCTGGCACAAACACCAGCTAGAACTCCCAGAAAAACGGTGTGTTTGGCCACGGGCACTGCACTCTTTGCCGTAAGCCTGATAACCACTGCCTTAATAGCATCCCCTCCGGCTGCCTCTTCTGTGACAACGCTGCGAAGTCCTCGTCGGGTGGCCACCAACGCGGAATTTTTCACACTCTCTCTCATTCCTGAAGCCAAACAGAGCTCCAATGTTTGCGCATTCGCAACCAGCCCATCCAACCCCCACTTCTCCCATAGTTCAGGACTTGACGCGAATTGCTGTAAAAGAAGCGAGCACCACCGCACCAAGACAAAAGCGCTGGTGGGAGCAAGGCCACTTTTCTGCGATTCAGTTTTCAGACTATTGATGAAGGGAGCAAATGAGCCAGCCGATATCGGAAGGCCGAAGAGCGTTCGCAGACACAGTTCCACGGCTTTCCGGGATGGTCGGTCATTATAGAGGGCATAAGTATTGAAAAGGAGGCGCAGGATATGTGAGAGGGATTCTGAAGAATACTCTGAAGAAAGAGCCGGCTCGTCAGTACGATTCACCACTGTGATAGCTTTGATAGTCAAACAGACCTCCGTTTTGCAACTTTTCACGTAGAACAAGTAATTCCGACGTCCGCCGTGACGTAGAACTCGAGACTATGTCCGCAGGCAAAGACGCAAGATCTAAAGGATGTGCCTTATCCTCCGCCATTGAGTTTGTGTTTCAATCAACCCGAATTCGAGAAGCCCTATGTTAATTAAGCCTCCAAGGAACTTGTGGGTGGAATAATATCACTCGGCTAGGGAAGCCTGTACACACATACTCTGTACAGTGACCACAACACTCCAGACCCCACAACAACTGACTAAACATACACTTGCCCACCACACTCAACACAACACAACACGTCTAGGATTAACAGCTATTCGCCCGTGTAGCTACGATGGCTCCAAACAAGAAGAAAAGGAAAGCGATCTCGAACCCTGCAAGAGGCTTTGCAACAACATCTATTGCCTCCAAACCAAAGCGCGGGGGGCAAGACACCACTCCAGAGCTGGCCAGCCTACAAACCCCGGCTTCCGTACGAGTAGATTCTACGAGTGACTCCGCTCGTGAGCTGTTAGTGGGTGTGGAGGATCTAGAGAAAATTCGCCACGTTGCTCCAGAGGATTTTGAGGAACAGCTTGAGGAGTCCGAGCTACAGGTCCTGGCGGAAAAGCATGCTCCTGTTTGCAAACGGCAATCCGCACGACAGGTGTCGAAACTCCAGACAGATCTTCGGTTACTCCGAATGCCCGCGGAACCCCTGAATGCACGCAAATGGCTTCCCCCGGAGCATGTGGAACGGATCCTATCCCTCGTCAGTCAGGACATAAGAAACGGAAGCTTTAGCCATGAGCCAGCCAACACCCCAAGGCCAAAGGTGCCTAGGCAAGAGGACCTAATAATCAAACTCTGGGCACTAAAGTTGGTCCTACTCACCCTTGGCTTTCCTGGAGGGAGGGTTAGAGAAGCACTCCAGCAAGTGCTTGAAAACGTCTCAGTAACTGGAGACCCCACCCCGCCAAGCAAAGAGATCATGTGGGGGCTACCCCAAGCCCTAGATTGGCTTGCATTGGCGTGCGATCAATCAGAATTACCTGACTACGATGGCAGACAACAACAGGAAACCTCCACCGAAACACCACAGACTTCATCAGGCACTAGTACTCCAACTCCTAGCTCAGCAGGGAAAAAGGATGCAGCAGATGTGGGAGAGGTTTCCGGCGTGCCGCATCCAGACTCTATATCCCGGGGTAGGTCATCAGTGGATGAAGCAGATGAAAAGGACACTCTCAGAAATGTATTCAAGCATGCTGAGCCCAAAAATCACGTTCACGTCAGTGACCAAGAAAGTGACCTTGAACCTGAGGACCTCGTTTCGTCATACCTTTTGATCAAGTCGCAGCTTTATAACATACAGCCTCACTGTATACACCCATATCCCAGAAAAGCTAAAAAACACAAGACCCAAAAATCTGATCTCCCTACCAATGAAAATTCGCCTTCACCAGAAATCGAAAGACTACTAAACAAGATGAAGAAGATCGAGTCCGATGTTTTATTCGACCGACACGAAGCCGACGCTCAATGGACGGAGAAACGCATTAAAATCGAGCAAGACAATGCAACCCGAAGGAAATTGGGGTTACAGCATATCAAGATCTGTTCTACCATAGGCTCACCTCTCAGTGCTGCTAACGAAATTCCCCAAGTATCCAATAGGAGTGGCCGTGCGTCACCGCAATCGGAAAGCGCCAATACTGGAACTGATGGAGATGGTAGTCAAGATGGCGGGGACGATGTTGGGATGCTTGGGGAGCTGTTTGCCAGTCTGCCCGAAATACTCGTGGATCCTCTAACTGGGTCATCCAGTATGGTTAAGAACGTTCCTGAAGGCCCTACCATAACAATCAGAGAGTTTGGGAAATGGAGTGGCATGAACCCAAGGCGGATCCTTGAAGAAGCATGCAGATCTAGGTACGTTTCCCTTACTCTTACCGGAAACCACCCAAGTGATTCATTTCGGTCACCGAATGTGAGGACGTCACCAATGACCAATAGTGGCCATTGAGACTCCCCTGAGCAGTACCTGCGGGGGTTCGTCTGCCAAGCGGGGGTCACACAGTGGCTACCTTCTTCAATCCCCGACAGGGATCTACCGTTCTCCTCACTCCCCTCCACACTTTTCCCCTTTTAAGGCTTCCTCTCCTTTCCAACCCTTCCCCCGGCACCCAGGACATAGCCACCAAGCGGCTAACCGCGCCCCAAATCCGAGGGCCGAAATGAATCATCTAGATACTTACTATACCATCTCATTACTCTTCAACACTCCACAACAATGTCTAACCTTATACAGGGATACAAAGGTTCAACTACTATACAGGGTCATATCGCCAGCAAGTTTCTCCAATAGGCATTCTCTAATAATCATTTGGTCTAAAGATCAGCCATCTCTTCACCCATCGCCACTATCTTCCATAATATCCATATCAGAACCGAGGTCAATGTCTTTCGAAATGATCACCGTTTCAGCTCCTGACCTCGCTCAGTCCGAAGCATATATTTCGGTAGCAGCCCTATTTCTAATCTTCCACTCACCCCAAAAAGAAGAGAAGGTCTATCTACGGCTGCCATCAGTATGGCGGGATTTGTGGGAGGAGTTTCTAGAGGCATACAATGAGAGAATCAACGAGGCAGATCGAGACGAACTACGGGATATCAAAGCTCTGGTTCAAAATAAACTAGACAATGAGGACAATGAAGGCGTTATTTTAACTAGTGCTTTCCAAAAGAGGAACGCAACTGCCGACGATAAGGGAATTATTGCCCAAAAGGACACTTCAGTAGATACACACTGGAATCAAACTCCTGAGCAACTGAAGGAGATCTGGAGGCAGAAGAGTTCTACATACAACTTCCAAAAGATGCTGGTTGGACCCCTATGACGCCATTCATTCGGTATGTTGTTGCGTAACTCATTCGATCACAGAATTCAAGAATCCGACTACCAATGTGGAATTTCAAGGAAGAAGTTCTCACAGCAATCGATTGTCAACAGGTAGTTATCATATGCGGAGAAACGGGATGGTATGCCCCTTAATTGCGGTTCCTAGGAATTTAGGTTGACTGTAAACCCCAGCGGCAAGAGTACTCAGGTTCCTTCATTTATCTTAGAACATGAGCTCTCTAGAGGGAGGCCCTGTAAAATCTACTGCACGGAGGTGACTATATCGAGCGTTTCCACTCTTGCAAAGGTCTGGGCTAATTAAATTACGAAGCCTCGTCGGATCTCTGCAATTTCCCTCGCACGGCGCGTCAGTGAAGAGCTCGGGGAGCGCAAAAACGACTTGGGGACATCCAGATCGATGGTGGGATATGCAATCCGCTTAGAGTCTAATATATCTAAGGAGACCTGCATTGTCTATGCGACGACGGTGACCCCCTCCCCTCTCATATATAAGATCCTGTCCATGTCGCTGACTCTCATTTCCAGGGTATCGTAATGCGAATGCTTGAGCGCTCAGATGACCTCAAGGAAATCAGCCACATAGTATGAACCACATCCCCTCTTTTGTCTTCGAGATCGTCTCCAGGACTGTGACGTAATCGAGTTTTCAAATGCCCCGTCCGCGTTGGGTGCCCTTAGGTTTGAATAGCCAGGTGAAGAAGGACGTCGTATTATATACCGCAACGGCGCTCCGAGGCTCACGAAACCCCCTCCTCAACACCCCCTGGAAAATATATCATACGCGGCAAAATGCTAACATATTTACATTAAGATTTTAGATGAGGTTCACGAGAGGAGTATTGATAGCGATTTTATGCTTATTGTCTTACGGAAGCTAGTAGTTCGAAGACCAGACTTAAAGTAAGTTGCACTCTGCTTTAACAATTGTCCGGGCAGTTCATCTTGGCAATCAGACTCGGGTCGTCATAGACGACCGCCCCAGAACTCCCGCATCCCGGCCAAGATTGATTCCTGGGCAGAGCATCTTCAAATACCGAATGCGTCTGAAAGCCGACACTCGCGGCAATGAACATGCTTGGGAAGATCACTAGAAGCCGATAGGCGCGCGTGTACCTCTTTATAGAGGCTCCCACCAAAGGGCTTCGGATGTCTTGCTCTAGCATTAATAAGGACTTCACATAGGCCATGTCCGCTAGATCCCAGCCCCACCGGCCCTAGTCACCCAATTGGCTCTACAAGGGAGTCGTGTTGGGGGGAACCTAAAGGGTTCTGGTGTCAGCCCTCAACCCACCTGACGGATATACTCAGTGCAATCATTATCTAGGAGCGACCTCTGCAATAGCCATTCAGAGAGCATATTCCCCACGAGTGGTACCTGAGAGTGGCTCCTATAGCCGCTGCCAGCACGTGTTACCCCCCAAGAACATATGTGCGAACTGGTGGCATCTTCATAACTTGAAGGAAAGATTCAAGCTCAAGGGCCTGACGGCTGGGATGAACTGCCTAGAGACTTACCGATAATATAGCATTCTACTAATCTGACTTCACAAGGGTTATACTCATGAGCGCGACTGTGGATGCACAGCGGTTCTCTACTTATCTTGGCGGTGCTCCCGTCCTCACGGTACCAGGCAGAACCTTCCCGGTTGAGACGAAATATCTAGAAGACGCAATAGAGCTCGCGGACTACACGCGCGATGACAGTTTTAACGGCAACTCAAGTGCTAGCCTCGATGACATTGACACAGACGAAACCTCCGACAGTGCTAACCCAGGCACTACCAAGGACCTTCGCGGGACCAAATACAGCGCAAGGACACGGAAAACTCTTTCCGAGCTGGACGAGTATCGCATCGATTACGATCTAATACTAAAATTGATTGAGAAAGTCGCCACCGATGCCGAATACAATCGTTTCTCAAAGGCATTTCTAATCTTCCTACCTGGTATTGCAGAAATAAGGCAGTTGAACGACATGCTCTCGGCCCACCCAACTTTCGCGCACGGTTGGGATATCTATCTTCTCCATTCAAGTATCGCAAGTGAAGAGCAGGAGCGGGCTTTCCTTGAGCCTCCAGAAGGGATTAGAAAGATTGTTCTCTCAACAAATTTGGCTGAAACTGGCGTAACAATCCCAGATAGGAAGTACTCACACCCCCTATGAGGTCGGCAGTATGGTTAACAATTCCTCTAGTAACCTGTGTCGTTGACACCGGCAAACATAAGGAAATGCGGTAAGAATCGCCTCAATCTCACCTATTCGCCGCTCCTAACTATAAGGAATATCTAGATTTGATGAGAAACGCCAACTATCTCGCTTGGTTGAGACATTCATCTCTCGGGCCAATGCAAAGCAACGTCGAGGCCGAGCAGGCCGTGTCCAAGAAGGCACGTCGATTCCTTTTACAAACAAGCGCAGTGACCTAACTATTGAAATAGGTCTTTGTTTCCACTTATTTACCAAGAATAGGCACGACCAGCTGGTAAAGCCTATATCCGCTCTTCCAAAGACTTCAATGCACTAACGCTTGAGTATAGCTAGCTCCACAGCAGATGCCAGAACTTTTGCGACTTTCCCTCCAGGATCTTGTCCTACGGGTTAAGATTTGCAAACTAGGCGGTATCGAGGAGACCCTGTCCGAGGCACTAGACCCACCTCTTGCGAAGAATATTCGAAGGGCAATCGACGCATTAATTGATGTAACTCTTACCCACTAAATCCCACGCCCACTGAGGATCTCGGCTGATAGTTTGGCAGGTTAAAGCACTCACACCTGCCGAAGACTTAACGCCCCTAGGGCAACAGCTTGCGAAACTCCCACTAGATGTGCACTTGGGAAAGCTCATATTATTCGGCTGTATATTCCACTGTCTGGATCTGTCCCTTACCCTGGCAGCTATTTTATCCTCAAAATCACCATTCTCTGCGCCCATGGCTGCAAGGCAGCAGGCTAATTTGGCAAAGATGGCGTTCAAGAGAGGGGATTCCGACCTCCTGACGCTATGGAAAGCTTACTTTTCATGGCGAAGGGTCTGCAGTACCCAGGGAGCGTCAGAGTTCCAGTTCTGCCGGAAGAACTACCTCAGCCCCCAGGCATTATCTAATATAGAGGACTTGAAACAACAACTCCTCGTCTCTGTGGTGGACGCGGGGTTCCTCGAACTCGGGGCATCTGAGCGCGCCGCTTTGAATAAGTATAGCTTTTCCCCAAGCCTCCTGCTCAATTACTCAGGCTAACTACTAACTAGGGCACGCTTCTCCTCTTCCCGAAAGCGCGAATTCTTCACGCCTCCAGACTGGGTCAACGTGAATGGCGAAAACGATCTAATTGCTAGCTCTGTCATCGCTTGGAGTTTCTATCCGAAGCTACTCGTCCGCGACGGCAAATACTGGAGAAACGTGGCCAACAATCAGCTAGTTAGCATTAGCCCTACATCAGTGAATCAAATGGGATCACCTGCCAAATATATTTCCTACTACCACATTATGCAGAGCAATAAGTACATACCCTCCCTTCCTAGACGCGAAAGGCTATACTAACTAAAAGTCACAATATCAGATCATCTCCTAAAGCACATGAAACGAGTACTGCAGATGATTTTGCAATTGCTCTTTTGTGTGGCGATGCGGACTTTCGCGTACGTCCCAATAAGGCTCGCCCCCTAATCCACCCCATCTAACTTTTCCCTTTATAGATGCATGCCGGCGTCGTTACTATCGACGGGAATAAGCTACGATTTTCTGTCTCTGACTGGAAAACCATGCTCGCCATCAAGGTTCTACGTGCACGTATGAGGGAGGTTCTGGCAAAATCGTTCAAAAATCCCGGAAAACCTCTCCCACCATCGCTGTTGAGATGGCTAGAGACCTGGCAACGAATTTTCACTCGTGAGGAGAAGAAGTAGGAGAATCCATTGAGGAGCATCTGAGGGTTTGACATGTTCGCAGTCAGAGTGCCCCATATAAAAAGCCATGATAGTGTAGTTTCAGATGATAGAGGGCATCCCATGGCTCGCATAGTAATGATAAATTACAATCCCTCCTCTACTAGCCTGATGCCTAGACCTTCATTTGACAAGAAGCATTAACAAGAGGTAACCACGCCTAGTAGTAAACAAAGTATCTCCAATAAATTAAAACTACCCCGTGTAACCCCGACCCTCCCCTTTTTTTTTTTTTTTCCTCTACAAACCTCTATAGAATAGAATTTAACAGATGAGGAAAGAGAGGGGGAGGGGGTTGAAGTAGGTATTTAAAAAAAAAAAAAATTTAGAATCCCTAGTTTTCTTTTAAGGGTGGGGGGGGGGGGGTTTTTTTTTCTATTTCTTTATTTCTTTTATTTAACTTTCGGAAACTTTTTTTTTTTTTCCGGCGGTGTGTAGGTGTGTTGTTGTCGTTGTTGTTGTTGTTGTTGTTGTTGTTATTTCGGTGTTCTCGGTGTCTCCCGTCTTTTTGTTCCTGATGGGAGAGGGATTGATTGATTGAGTGAGTGAGTGAGTGATTGAGTGAGTGGGTATGAGTTTTTTTTTTTATTTTTTTTTTATTCCGTTAATACACTCTTGTTTTGTCTATTTTTCTCGCTTTCTTCCCTGGCGGGGGGGGGGGGTGTGCTGGTGGGTTTGTTGTGTCTCCTCTCTTTCGACGTGCTGGTGGTTGGGTAAATAGATATAAAAAAAAAAGGGGGGGGGTTTTTTTTTTTTTTTTTTCTGGACATGTTAGTAGAGTTGAATGAATGAATAAAGGGAGGGTTTTTTTCCCCAAAGTTGTTCCGGGGGCTGAGATCAACACAGTAGATTAGGGGGGGGTTGATCAGCGCCTTTTTTTCTTTCTTGTCGTGTTTCTCCCCCACCCCTCCCCCCTCTTCCTGTGTGACTTTTATTTTTCTCGAGAGGGGGGGGGATTTCCAGTTTGGTTTTTTCAAAGTCTTATTTTTGCGCCCCATATTTTTAGATGGAAAGACTTGGAGAGAGAGGCGGGTTAGATTTTTTTTCCCTCTCACCGCTGGTGATTTTCCTGCTTCCCCCCCCCCCCCCCCAACAACAAAAAAGCTTCCCCAAAAAACGAACCTCAAACCCAACCCCACCCGCTCCTTTCATTCCATTGCCACATGCCTCCTCCTCAAAGTCAAAAAAACCCGGGAGAACAAAGTGGGAAGGTTCTTCCCTCTCCTTCCTCCTTCTTCAAACCCGCCCCCACAAACCATTACCGCCATCCAACCGATCTCTAAGAAGGAAAGAAGAAGAAAAATAAAACACCAACCGGGGATACTAAGCAAACCCAAAAAACGAACCGACGAAATCTGACGCTGACTGATATTGCTGACTCCATCACACACACACACACACACACACACACATCTCCAAAACGACTCACTATCGGCTCCGATAAACAAACTTTCTTTCCCCCCCCCCCTTCCCAAGCTATTGAGGCGCTTCAAACATCGCCTGGCCCCCAACCCTATTCACGAACAAGACAAGCCAACTATCCAACCCAACTACCGCGGTAACTAAATACTCCAATCATAGAGATAGAGAGAGAAAAGGAAAAAAAATAAAAATAATCACACCCAACCACTAGGTAGGTAGGTAGGTAGGTAGGTAGGTAGGTCTCTCATGCTCTGTACGCGACCAATAAACAACCCAAGCCCGACCACCGGGAATGGGCCACAAGAAGTCACACACACACACACACACATCAGCCACACACTCTCCCTCCTTCCCCTTACCAGATTTTTTTCTATTTTATTTTATTCTATTTTATTCCATATAATATAATATATCTCTTTCCCAAACCCAACCGTTTCCCTCCAAAAAAAAATTAAAAAAATTAAAAATAAAAATAAAAAAAGAAACCTTCCCCCTCCCCCTCCCCCGCGTAACACACACACACACACACACACGAATTAAACCAAAAAAAAAAACCTAACCCTAAACCCAAAAACCCAGTTCCCGTTCGTTCGTTCGTTATGGATTGTAATGTATTGTAGTGTGTAGTGTGTAGAGTGTAATGTAGAGTGTGTAGTATAGTGGGCTATGTATATGTATGTATGTATGTATGTATGTACTGTACAAGTACCGTTGGGGGGGATGGGGTTGGGGTTGGGGTTGGGGTTAGGAAGGGAGGGGGAGGGTTAATCGTAAACCTGCACGCCGCCGCCGCCGCCGCCGCCGCTGCAGCAGCAGCAAGGCATAAGGTAAGTATGTCGTGCATAACACCCTCCCTCTCGAAAAAATAAAAAATAAAAATAAAATAAAAACAGAAGAAAAACAAAACCAAAAAACCAAAAAAAAAAAAACACCTCTACAACCCTTTATTTTTATTTTTATTTTTTTTTATTTCCTGGTTGATGCCCGGCGGTTTAGCCTAGCTTAGCTTTGCTTAGCTTGTAGTTTGTTTTGTGCGCGGGGGGACGAAGGGTTGATATCTGCTGGTTGGCTCTTTTTTTTTTAATTTCCCCCCCTCAATCCCCCGAAGGTATCCATCCAGAGAGACAACAACAACAAACTCCATAGCTAAAAAAAAAAACTATGGCTGTGCCTTTTTTTTTTTTTTTTTTTTGCCGGTCGTTGTGTCTTGGTTAAAATGGTTGTTGTTGTTGTTGTTGGGGAGGGGAGGGGGGTTCTTTGGGGCTTGCTTGCTTGCTTGATAGAGATAGAGAGAGTGTAAGGCTTTTTTTCTTCTTTTTTTTCCCTTATTCTTTCCTCTGCTTTCCTGTGGAGGTGTTAGGGGTGGGTAATCTAAATGTTCGGGCAGAGAGGTATCCGGGCAACACTAGAGTCCCCACCAGGGGATGATCGAAGCTGAAGCTCTCCCCACCCCCCTGCCTTGGTTTAATTTTTAATTTTTATTTCTATTGTTATTGGGAGAGGGGGGGGGGGGTTTATTTTGTTTGCTTTGCGATATCAGGGGAGGGACATGCAAGGGGAGGGAGGAGCTCTCCGAACAAATTACGGAAAAACGCTCTCTTTTTCTTTTTTTTTTCCAGGGGAGTAAACTACTTTGGCATCAGGTTTCTTTCCGTCTCCCCCCTTTTTTTTTTCTCCACAGTAGCAATACAAAATCATCATCGCATACGTAAGAAGCAACTTGATACACACGGGAAATTCATTTGCGGCAAACTCCGCTGGGCCGTGGGGAGGGCAAAAAAATGTCTCATGAAATTGGAGCTGGGAGGGGAGGGGGGACATCAGATCAGATGGGGCATATAAAAAAAAATTACTTACCATATGTAATGGCGTTTTTCTATTTCCCCCGATGCGCCCTTGCGTTGATGTCGAATCGCGGGCCGGGCGGCCCCCCTAAACTAACCCCGCTCAAAAGGACCACATGAGGAAGTCTATATCGTCACCTTCCAATCCGTAGCAATAAACAACCTCTCTTCACTATCTCGATGGCGAAAAAAAAAAAAAACACCCCCACGTCTAGCTCGAGGCCGGGGGCAATGGAGTACATGCTTGCCCATATTTTCCTCCCCCAATGTGTTCGGACTAATATCGAAAACAAAATAGGGCTGCCACAGCAATCTACAAGAGTATATGTGTAAATTATTCCCTCTATCTATCTTAACTCTATAATCCTGTTCTGGGAGGGGAGCACGTGGTTCGGCATGCCCGTGAAAGAGAGACATAATATAGATGTTTTACTCGGGATCGGGTGGGGCAGTCCTTCCCTTGCATTCGGGCAGCAAGTGAAAAATTTTCTCTTCTTGTTTGTCACCGAAGGACCGAATTGGGTGGGTGGGACGATGATGTGATGGGGATGGATAACGGCCAGGTTCGCTCCAGCCAGCCTTCGGAACATGCCCTATTTCCCTTGCCTTAGGAGGAGGACGCGGGGTCAAGGTTGTTCCCTAAGCCCTACCATACGCCGTACCCACATACTCGGTGGGGAGGAGCGCAATAAACAAGCCCCCAATTCGCTCGGAACGGACTTCCTTCCTAGCAAGGGGGGGGGGAAGGGAGGAAAGGCAAGATATCTACTGCGGCATAAAGAAGAATCATCGTGATGGATAAAGCCGCAAGCCGGCCCAGTCCCCGACCAGGAAAAGGAAGGAAATGGACCGCGCGGCGCCTTTTCGCCGCACATCATTTCCACCTCAGCAGCCATCCAAGCAAAAGAAGCAGCGATCAGGGATGTAGTGGCGGTTCTAGCTTGATGAAATATCGCCCCCTCCCCCATGCAACGAAGTATGTAAGAGCAGTGTATCCCTCGCTATAAGATTCGCACAATATAGGGTGGGATGGGGAGATGAGGCCCCACTAGTGGAGCGCAACAACCACCGAATTTGCGGGGTAGAGGAAAAAGAGGTCAGGGTATCAATATGTGCATCAGCGCGGGCAAAGCAGCTGGGGCTTTTTGTTTCCGTCCGCCGACCGCATCCATCTCTTCTCCTCCACCAACAAACAACAACACAAATGACAACAACAATCCCGCACTAAAAGGAAAGAAAGAGGCCCTCCCCCCCTCCACCCCTCCACCCAGGATCCCAGGTTTTGATTAAACTCCCTCCCCCCCCTCGCTCCCTTCCCCATCAACTGACCTGTATATATTGTTATGATACACAGGTTAGTTAAATTTCGATTCCGGGGGGAGGGGGGGGTGGGGGAAGGTCAGACACAACCACCCCGGCCTTGAACCAGGGGCCCCTAAAGATAGAGTAGCGGTGAAGGAAGAGACGAGAAACAACAACACAACACAACACACACACACACACAACACCCGAGCCTGCGAAGAAAAAAAGGGAAAGCAAGAAAGAAAGAAAAAGGCCCAACCCGCGTGGCTCGGGCTCGGGGCTCGGGGGGGTGGGGCGATTAGGCATTGACCTTGGACACTGGGCTTTAGCTTTAGTTTTTTTTTTTTTTTTTTTTTTTTTTTTTTTAAAAAAGGGGGGGAATACGAACGTGAAAAAAAAAAAAAAATTGAAAAAAAAAAAAAAAAAAAAAAAAAAAGATACCCCCCCCCCCCGATAAACTTACCCGTGATCACATCATCACATCATCACCCCAAAGGGAAGGGAAAGAAGAGAAAAGAAAAGAAAAAATATTCAAGAGTGACAAGCCGATACGGAGACTACTACTTCTTCTTCTTCTTCTTCTTCTTCTTGGGATAGCACAGGGAAAATCGGGCTTTTTTTTTTTCCCCTCGCTTTGCTCTCCTCTCGCGGATCTGAGGGTGGACGGGGGAATTGAAAGGAGTTGAGAATATTTGGGGGGGGGGGGAGGAGAAATATTTAAAAAAAAAAAAATATTTAAAAGTAAAAAATAAATAAAGATAGCTTGGCAATTCGCACAATTCCAGAAATAAATAGAATAAAATAAATAAATAAATATACAACCAGTATTTGTATTTAACTTTTTTTTATTTACTTTTTTTATTTTTATTTTTCTCCTTTATCCATTTACTCATTTTTATTTTATACATACATATATATATATATATATATATATATATTTTTTGTCCCTTTTTCACAAGTGCGAAGAAAAGATAAAATTAAAAATTTTTTTTTTTGAAAAAACGGGTAGTTACCCATTCAAAAACAGAATTTAAACAAAATTTAAAAAAAAAAAAAAAGGCCTGTAGAAAAAAACGGAAAGCCCTTTTTTTTCATTTTATTTTTTTGAGCAGGAAATATAGACAGAGTGGAGAAATGGAATAGATGGACAAATAAAATGCAAAATAAAAAATGGAGGGGGGGGGTTTTTTTTTTTTTTTTTTTTTTCGGCCAGTCAACCAACCACCCGGTGATTAAGGAAGGTCAAGACAAAAAAAAAAAAAAAAACGTTTATAAAAAAAGGGATTTTTTTTTTGGATTATTTCCGTTTTTATTTTTTATTTTCTGAAGATTTCTTTTAAAGCACCCTTTTTTTTCTCCCCCAATTACTTCCTGTATAACCGTTGCTATTAGTATTTTTTTAATAGAGCTCGGGGTTGCTGATTAGTTGATTAGTTCACAATGGAAGGGGGGGGGGAGGGGTTTTCTTATTTTGCTATTTTTTTTTTCTATTTTTATTTATTTAATCTTTATTTTCCCAGTAATTTATTTTATTTTTTTTTAGATGTTTCTTTTTTTTTTCTTTTTGCAGCGTCCCCACTTTATTTTATTTTTTTTTTTTCGTAAGGGGAGGGAGAGGTTGCTGAATAACCGCCCTTTCCCCATCACACACACACACACACACACACATACATAGTGAGGGGGTTTTGGCGGGCGGGTAGATGGGTGTTTTGTTGGGTTCGTGATAAACCCATTGTCGCCTTGAAAGAGGGAGGGTGGGAGACAGAGAGAGAGCGCGTGGGTAACGGTGCTGGCTGGCTAGCTAGCTGGCTGTGCCACAGCGCGACAGCAACGAAAGGAAAAAGCCGTGATCAATCAACATGCGCCGGGAGTCGCCCTGCCTCTTTTTTATTTATTTATTTCGGCTCCCGGCGCTTAAAACGAGTCTGATGATGATGATTATTTTTTTATTTTTTTTTTTAAAGTTTTTGTAAGAGCTCCCTCCCTACCAATTAAAAAAGAAAAAGAAAAGAGAAAATTACCGGGGGGTGGTTATGTTGTGCATCTCGCGTCGCTTTTTGGGGGAGGGGTGTGTGAGGAAAGAAAAATAAAAAATAAAATAAAATAAAAAAGACAAAAAAAATGGAGGTCGGAAGAGAGAGAGAGAGAGAGTGGTGAGGTGAGGTAAGGCAGAAATGAAATGAAATGAATAAAAAAAAAAAAAAGTACATGGAAATATTACCAGGGAATGTTGCGTTGCGTTGGGTTTGATTTCGTTTGGTTTGGCTTTCCTGGGAGGGGGGGGGAGGGAATGGGGAGAGAGAGAGAGAGAGAGAGAGAGAGAGAGGGCGTGAGAAGGGAGGGGGGGGAAGATAATCCGGCGGGCAGCAGCCGCGAGAAGGTGAGCGAGCGAGCGAGCGAAAGTAGGACAAGAGACGATACGATACTATACGATACGATACCGGGCAGGCCGTACAAGAAACGGTTACCAGAGCACACACACTCACACACATACATACACACGCACACACGCACACACAGCACACACACACACACACACACACAGCACAGCACAACACATCAACCCAACCGCACCCCCCGACCATACGGAGCAAAGAGAAAAGGTAACCCCAACCACACGGAGCCAGAGAAAAGGGTAACCCCCCCCAAGGCAGCAGCAGCAGCAGCAGCAGCAGCAGCCACCAGCCAGCACGCCCGTTACTCGTACATCATCCCCCCCCCCCTCCAGTCTAAATCCCAATGCGCGCGCAATCGATAGGCCAGCGAGGAGCGAGGGGCGAGGAGCGAGGGGCGAGGGCGTGGGCGGGGCGGGCGCGCGAACCGGGGGGAAGGGAAGGAGGGGAGGGAGCCCAACGCGCTAGTACTTACTTTTACTTTACTTACTTTGTTTGCTTTTTGTGCTGTTTTTCTGCTGTTTTTTTTTTTGTTGCTGTTTTTGAATATAATCGTATGTTTTATCGCTCGTGTTAATTTCGCTCATGGGCGCCATCAATA
>JAJDFE020000096.1:0-60029 GCA_021527465.2 Geoglossum glabrum
ACACATACATACATACATACATTACAGATAGCCACAAGACGGAGCGTTGAACGACGGCTGTTCCAGAAACATGCATGGAACCAACCAGCCATGCGATCGATGGCTTATGATATGATGAAACCCCCACACTCCCCACCCCGATCCGTCTGGGCGTTTGGACACGCCCATCGCCCTCTGCCCTGCCCGAGATTCCCCAGCCTCTACATCGTTAGCTCCAGCCGCCCCCAGAGATCGATCGGCACAGCAATACGCGCCCAGGGCAGGCGGGGCAAGGCGCTCGACAACATACCTAGTAGGTAGGGCCCGTCATGCCCAGTAGCAAAGGCTTATGCTCCACAGTGGCACAATGCATGGGTGGCGTGCGCCACTCTCCTTCAATCACTCTGTAACGCAAGCTAGTGCGTTCATCGGCCGGATGGCATTTGGTAGGTACATCTCTCTCTCGAACCGGAAGACTGATGACTGTCATCTCGCCGGGCGTAGTTACCCCCCTCCCCTCCCCCCGTATGCGGGAGCAGGATGTTACTCAGCAATTATCCACAAAGACTCGACGTTTTTTCACGTGTCGGTGTCCCGCGGTGCAGCCAATGGGTAGTGCAGTGCTAACGGCAAAATTCAAACCCAGGTCAACTTCCAGTGTTGACGGAAGACCAGAAGGTGAGCTTGTCTCAATTCTTGCGGGAACAGGAATCGTCCGGCTAACATTTCCCTGTGATAGTGGGGATTCCCCGTCGGTTTTCTTCGTTATATGCCCAAGACCTCTAGAATCGTCGACACCAGTGTTAAGTGCTAAGACCGTATTCCTTTGTCGGGTTCCAAGCCGAAGGCAATAGCACATTTCTTTGTCCATTGAGCCCAACCTTGGATCGGGCAATGCCTCGTGCTTCTTTATTAGGGCGTGGCCCCCCGGGGCCTTGTCACAAAACAAATAGAGGCCTTGTGCTCCATTTTACCCACTTCAGGTTCGAGTACGGAGAAACATTCTTGAAGACTCGGCAACCGTCCGCTGCATCGCCCCGCTCACTAAAGCTCCCCCACGGAGGCCCCGAACCATGAATCTCAACGAGTCCAAACTCCTAGGGAAACTGGAAAAGAACTGGACAGACTCAGAGTTATCTCAATTCTTGCGCTTCTTCCGGGTTCCCGTGAAAATCATTCGGGCCTGTCCCGATAGGGCTGCGTTAATTGAATTAGTTCAACAAACTGCCGAAGACGAGGACATCACCGCCAACGAAAGAATTAGCGCAGGTAGGCAGCTCAAGGATAATGTCTCGAGTAAATGCCCTCCTGAGCGGATCACCTCCGGACGATATGCCAGACGGAAGAAAGGGCCTAAGGCTCCGGAAGCAGCCGACTATGACACCGCTGTCAGCAGCCAACCAGGCGCGTTCCATCAACCACACCAGCTGATCGAAGACTTAGAGGACGAAGAGCTACAATTCCTGATTAGCCATGCCCTGTACGGCAGCCGTGACCTAAGACTTAGGCTAGATGATGAGGTTTATCCCATCCATCGGCCGCTGCCTAACCCCGGCTTGGAGCCAATATGCTCTTTCGACGCCTACCAGAAATCGCTCTTTGACAAGAAGGGCTGTGCTGTGAAAGAACTGACTCCTCTCCAGATGAGTTGGACGGCAGGTCTTGGTAGCAAATGTTACTTCAGCGAAACAGGAACCGAATACGTCAACCACGGCAGAGGCCCTGCTTGGGGCGGTTGGAAGGTCAGCGGACCAATTCCAATAACTCCTAACCTAAACCCAGACGAAGATGTTGTCGGCGTACACGCACGGGCCAATTCATGTGGGGTCGATAGTTTGATTGTTGCGGGCGCATTCCTAGACGTTGGGCAGACTGTGGCCGACAGAGGGTCTGCTTCCCGCGGCGAATGGCTTGGCCGATTGACCCCAGTACAAAAACTGTATCTCGACGCGGTTCGGACAGATTGGAACGACTACACTGCTGTTGGGTCAGTAAAGAAGAAGAAGGCTTTCTACGATGAAGTATTAGAGCTTCAAAATTATGAGTACTCCCGTTTCATACCGGCCGCCAGTCTCTGGACAGGGCTGCTTGCAGGAAACTTCCACCAGTTCACCTTCCACACCGCTGTACAAAGGACCTGTGCCATATGCGGGGCAATTAGTCTCAGAGGACGAAAAGGGGGTCAACTCAGTTTGTCAATCAACGTCGAGTTCGAAGTTATGCTGAAAAACCCAAACTTCACACTATCAAACTACCTAAGATACTATTTTGATAACCGCTTTTTCAGGGACAAGGAGATAATGCAAGAGAATTTTCATCACGATAAGCCTGCATCTAAAGTTCGGAATGTCGTGATCGGGGGTATGCCTCCCCGCTTGGTTATCACCCCTGAATCCAGAGACCCGGCAACAGTTCCACTTCCTGAACATACAAAAGGTAACATTTCATTCCGCTATGAGGACGAAGAAGGGAGAGACCATTCAGTCGTATATCGGTGGATTGGAGGCGTCTATATGCACAACGGCCATTACCGCGTCTACTGGGATGACAGCGAGTCCGGAGAGGGTCGAATCAAGGTGTACGATAGCCAGCACCCTCGCGGGGGTGGCCGCATGGCACTTCTCGGTACGATCGTCGGAGGCATTGGGCCTCCCAGTAGTGGCGAGAGAGTTCCTGCTCCATGGTGTGAGGCGCCAGGTTTGCTCTTCTACGAGCGGGTGGACAACCCCCTGGATGGCAACCAGATAAGCACCTTAGAGGGTGTCCTGGGCAAGCTCAAGATAGCTACAGAGCAGAAACGGAGCCTTGACCTATTACCGATTGCTAAACAGATTAAGAGGCTAAAGGAGGACGGAGAAAATAATACCATAAAAATTGCTCTGTTAAAGGAAAAGAAACGCACTTCATTAGAACTTAAGAGAATCCAGAAGCGGGAGGCCATGCGGAGGAAACGGCAGGCGAGAAAAATGACTCTAGCGGAGACTCGAGAAAGGCAACGCTTCGTAACCGCCATGGCACCCCTAATGAAGCTGAGGCGCAAAACAGCTATGAGCAAGGAACCCTCCACCACCCCCCTCCAAGGCCTTCCCAGCAGCCAAAAAGAGACCCTAGGTGTCGCAGCCAGAGTCGGGGACAGGAACACAAAAGAGTCTATAGTCGAAAAAGCTATGGGGATGCTCGGGCTCGGTTTGGGACGCAAGCGGGAACGAGAGGGAGATGTGGATGCCGATGGAGACGAGCGCAGTCAAGCGTCAAAACGCGCGAGACGAGCTCAGGAAGAAGAGCTCCAGTGGCTCAGCGAGACGCAAAGGGCCGAAGAGGAGTGCGCAAATGAGCTAGCCGAGCTGGAAGGACCTCAACCAACAAAGCCAGAGAACCAACCCCTCGAGAAAACCTCCAAATCCCCTCGTAGCCGCAGCTCATCTTCGTCCACTACCCCTCCCTCAACCTCAACCGCACCAAGACGCTTTGACGACACGCAGGGCACGAAGACAGATTTCGATATTCAGGAGTTTGTGTAGGAGCGGTTGGTTTGCTTAGTGGCTAGCTGTGAGGGTGTGTTGTGCGATGCAGGTGTTGGTATGTTTGTTCCATTTTCTTATCATAATTTCCTGGGGACCCTTTTCTCTCTTTTTTTTTAATAAAAAAAATTAGGGTGGAAGTTGGATGGGGTCCGTTTTTTATTCATAGACTTTCCTTTTTATATCCTTTTTTCTTTTAGCAAACTTTTCTTGGAGGGGTTGAAGCTGTGTTTCACTGCCTTGTTCTGAGAAAGTGTGGATAGGAGGGGGTGGAAAACCCCCCAAAAAAAGAAATTTAGGTCCCAGTTTTAGGATCTACTTGTTACTCCGTACTTTGTGCACACGTCCGAATGTATTCTCGCATTGTGATTTCACGACGCGATAAACGTAAAAACAAACCCCTTTCCAATTTATAATAACAATGCTCGCAGTACTAGAGATAACATTATAGATAGAATAATAAGCCCTCTCCCCCCTTTCCCCCCGGCTCATGCCGCGGCAAACGCAAACAGACTATCCATAGCTACCCATTGTCTCCCGCACTTCTCCAGATACCTCTCCACTACGCCGAATAGCGTCTCAAATCTCTGACGATTATGTTCAACAGACGCCAATATCCTCTCTGCGATAAGACGGGGTTAGCCTCCGGTTTCAAAAGGAAAAAAGAGAAGCTTAGACGAAATGTCAGGGAAACACTACCTCTATCCTCTCCCCCGGCATTCGCCTTTGCTTTGTCAACGTCGAAAAGGCTCTGGTAATATAATAGCTGATTATATAACATCTTATCTGTATACTCATATCTCATGTGGCCTAAGCACCCTTGGCTATGGGCTTTAGGTCCTAGACACCTGCGCCCGTATACACTCATCTGGCGCGTCCGATTACCGCATGCCGAATCATCGCAGACGAGCCACCCTTCGTAGTATTTGGCTGTCTGTTGGCGGATCTGGCTTTCAAGCTGCGCGACGATGGAGATCACGGGCAGGACTTTGCGACAGTTGGTGCTTGGACAGGTTATCCCATTGGGGGAGCAAATATCGGGAGCGCTGGCAGGACCATCGTAACTGAAAGAACCTTTGCAGGATCGGCAGCGTAGGGTGAATCGGACGGCGTCCTTGAACCGGACCTCATCATCAATTTGGGACTCAAGAGGGAATATTTCCTTTTGCTCCTGGGTTGATGAGCTGCCGATTTGGTACTTTCGGCTATCTAGGCCTAGGCATTCAGCTAGTCTTATAGCATCTGTGCCATCTATCGGCGCGCAGAGGCGCTCTACGGGGGGAAATATCTGTTTGATGAGATACCATTCGACATCTATGATTTTGTTAGTGAGGTTGGAATTGGGAGCAGTGGCCATTCCGACGTACCAGGCTTCAGCTCCGAGCCGGGCTTCATGACGTCTTGAGGCGTATAGGCTCTCTTTGCAGCACTCTCGGAGGAATTGCTGTCGCCAGTAACAATATATGACATGACGTCGTTAACCCGGATGGTTTTACCCCTTGATATCTCCCGAAGTGCAACCTGAACTTGGGGCATGCTATCTGGACTCGGGTACTCAGCCGGGCTCTTGCCCAATTTCTATGACGAATTATTAGCTGTGAACCTGGCGAATGAACTTATCTCTACATACCGTGAGTATGATGTATTTCTGCGGTAGGATGGACCCCTCTCTCATCTTTTCAGAGAGCTCACGGAGGTGGTCGTGTATCCTTGTAACCACAACTTCGGATTCCTCTCCAGACAAGATCTCGTTTAGTAGTTTTCTGGCACCTCAGTTAGCTTCAAAATAGCTCAAGTCACTCCCCAGTTACTTACGATGAAACCTCCTTGGATAGTGCACAGTACTCCCTCCTTCTCATATCTAAGCCTTTAACCTCGAGCCTATCGACGTACTTCCCATCCACTTCCACTAGGTTAATTGCAGCATATTTCTTTTTGGCGTGCAGAAGCAGCCGGCGGAAAACGTTATCAATGTCGATTTCCAAGAGTCTGTATCGGCCATTGACCGCCCGCTTAAACTCACTTCCAACTTTCAACGCATCTTCTATGTTATTGGCGTTGGTGTTGATCATGACGGAATCTGTGTCGCCATAGATGACCTGGAGTTGCGTGCTCTCTGCTAGTTCCTTTGTGCTGCTGAGAATCTCTCGTCCCTTGAAGGTCGTGAGCATCGCAAGGGGGCGGGCATAAAACCTTGACCGAGTATAGCCAAGACAGCCATACATAGAGTTAGCGGTAAGTTTGAGAGCTTGTTGTTTGATATCCCATTGAGCTAGCTGCTCTGGAGTTGCCCGCTTGTCTTTCATGAGGCTTTTGACCTGTCTTCTTCGATTCACGAGAGTGGCAATAAGTCTAGGGAGAATTCCCAGTTCTTGTTCTTTTGGTACCTCTGGCACCATCTCCTCATCCTTATCCCGTAGAAGTCAGCATCACTCCATACACCGTAGGGTATGGCTATGCGCAGTACTTACTAGTCCCGATCTATTAACCGTTGTGAAGCAGATGTTGTATTCCTGAATGATGCTTGGGTATAGACTGTTGAAGTCCATCACAAGAATAAACTTATCATATAGGCCTTTCTCGGGCTCAAACACCAACCCTCCCTTATACTTGTCCTTCTTCTTAATGTCCACGGCTCCGTCTCCTTCAGGGTTCTCGTCTTCCACTTTCTGAACCTTGCCTCTTCCAGAGGCCTTATCAGGGCAGATGTACTTATTCCGATGAAATTCGTGAAGCAGAATATACTCGTTCCGCTCGGCTCTCGTTCCGCTTAGTGTTCTAGCCCATGAATTACCAGCGAGATTGGTTAGGATCTTGGTCAGAGGCAGCATCTGTAACTTCAACGCAATGGCCGCGATGAAGTAAGTGTCCGCTTCGCAGTGATTTAAGTAGTTAAATAACCCGTTAGTTGTTGTGGCCCATGTCTTTAACGCAGCCTCCTCCTGGCGGGTGTTGTCTCCCAGCACGAGTTCACACATCTCGGTCAAGCTCCACGACTGACACTTCGTCGTGAGAGACTAGATTAATACGTTAACTGGCTGTCTCAAAATCAGGGAAGCTGACACGGAAAACATGCCTTGCCAAGGTCATTGGCCAGATCACAAAGGAGACGTCCAGAGACGAGTTGCCTCTCTACAAAGAAGCTTCCCCCTCCTCGTCCGATGTTCTTGGGCCACTCTCTCCGCTTTAGCCGACCAATACGGTGCCACCCAGGCGTCTTTCGGTCCCTCATACGGCTAAGAATGATACTATAGTCGACTCCTTCAAGCTGATGTCCAACCAAAACATCAGGGTCAGCAACTTGTAGTTTGGCGAGAAATAAGCTGAGAAGGCCCTGCTCATTCTTCTCTAAGCGGATACCCCGGTGTTTTTGACACTCCTCTTCAAATCCAATAGGAAAGGTCTTTCCAGCTGGGCGTAGAACGGTAAAAGTCTGGGAAGGAAGCTTGTCCGGCGGAGTTGTGTCGTTCAGTGACACATTTTCATAAATTCTTGCACTTGCAGCTAAAATCTCCTGTGTGTTCTCCTTGGCGTTCATGGTTGTCCGGAGTGCAATACTCATGAGTGTCAAAGGTGGTGGTTCCGTGTTTTCTGACTCCCCGATAACGGAGATATTGCCGGGCTTTGCGACCTGAAGCTCTAATTTGCACCAAGAGGCATCACGGACAGCTGTACAGTCTGGGTCTTCGATCTTCAGCCAGCATGGTCCCATGATGTTCCTCCACAGTACAAACTGTTCAAACAGCGCTGTATTGGTACCTAAAACGTGAGAGAATGTTTCCCCTTTCATATCCATTGGCAGAGCGGGATCTGTGCCGCCGTTAGTATACTTTTTGCTTCGTCACAGAGTGGCCACAATAGACATACCGCCATATGGGTATAGTAATTTGAGGTAATCGGCCGTCTTAGGAATATCGGGCGGCAGATCGAAGGCGTACTTTCTAGTGCAAGGCTTAATTTTATGCTCCTTGACCTTAAACCTAGTCATGATCTGGTCGACTTCCTTGTACACATGGTCCATCTCAACCTCTTCAGAAGTATCTCTACCGTGGCCTAGATTCGACGTTAATAAAAAAGCCCCCTGATAAAGTCTTTGGTGGTTTCTCCTTACGCTCTCGGTATTCTCTAGGGAGAAAATAAAGCTTCCTCAGGATGTTGTCAATCTTGACAAAGCAGCTCGAATAACCCCCTGAAGCCTTATTCTTGACTTTTCCGAATAGACACAGGCTTCCATTGACCTCCGCATAGTCGAACCAAAACATCCGCAGGCTTCCATCGTCTTCAAGGGCATCCTGGGCTCGAAGCTTTCCAGGTTGAGCAGTTTGATGTGCAGGACTACTAAGAATGCTCAATCTCGACGTTACATTGTTCCAGCTTGGCGGATCAATAGCGTCTACCTCTTTCACAGGAGAGGAGCTCTTCGGGGTAGGGTACTCAAGCTTCTTGAGCTTAGCGGCCGGCCGTGACCCAGACCTGTTCACGCTGACAGCAGGAACACTAGAGTGGCTGACAGCCTGAGCTACCTCCAGGATATCTTCGTCGTCGTCGTCGTCGTCTTCCTTTGTTTTGGCAGACGAGATGCTCTTCCGCTGAACTGCCTTGGTAATTGGAGACGACGGAAGATGAGGGTCGCTCATTGGCATATCGTCATCATCCATGCCACCTAGGAAGCCGTCGTCGTCGTCGTCAAAAGTACGTTCCTGGGCAGGGGAAATAGGCGCGTGTCCATCTTCGGCCGGCCTCCTCGTCCCAAGCCGCTTCATGTGGGACAGCGGTGGGGACAACACGCGCACTTTGCGTCTCGTGTCCGACTTGATTGCCCTCACCGTTGGGGAGATTTTCCGTTTCGGTGCATTGCTGTCGATTTCAACTAGTAATTCGGCCATGAAGGCGGCCTCCTCCTTTGTGGCAACTTGCTAAGGATAAGTTAGCATCCAGACCCAGTACCCAGACTATCGATGCGTTACCTTAGGCTTTGGCTGCACAGCTGTAGGTCCAGTCGTGAAATATTTGTTTATTCCCTGATCAATCTTTTCCTTCCGCTCGCGATCCTCTTCGCGCTTTCTCTTTCCTACAAACGAAACTCATGAGTCAGACAACAGGCCATGTAAGAATAGAATACGGAGACTTGCCTGCTTTCCCCTTCAATGGCAACTCCTCCTCACTCTCGCTGTCATCGCGACGGTAATTCGACCAGTCTTCTCGGCCATCGTCGACATAACCCGCGCCGTTATCGTCGATGACGAAGTCATCCTGGTTCAGCCGGTCTCGCACAACCTTTTTGTAGTCATCCTCGTCGAGTTCTTCATACAATTTTTCCTCCTCATGCACCTGGTAGGTCGAGAGACGCTTTTTACCGGCAGCACGCAGCGAACGAAGTTCTGCTAGTGCACTTGCCATTGAGACGGCGGAGCGAGCCCCAATGCACAGGAAGCTAAGGAGTGGTGGGGAGATAGAATGCCTTATGGGTTCACGGAAGCGTTGTTGTGAAGTAAGAAGTGGTACCCTTCTATGTACTGTGTACACACGTATATGGGGCTGGGGATTTCGCGTGAGGAAACGCGTGAGGGGAACGCGTAGAGTGCTTGTGCGTTGCGCGTTAGTTATGCGCTGCATGGGCAGCAGTGTTGTGCCTTGCACAACTAATCATAATATCGAGCACAGATTGTGAGTCGTGTATGGTGGATTGTAGATTGTAGATTGGAGATACATGTACTCCGTACTCCATGGCGGCATTGGATTCTGTGTAGCCATGCCCGCCACCTAGTTACAGTTTGCTCGTTCTCGAGCTTCTGGCGGTTCTCCCATCCAAACCAGGGCTGCCTCTTCCATCCGGGCCTTGCCTCACTTGCTGCACTCACGATGGCCGACGAGTCTCGACATGACGATATGAAAGTCAACCCTTTGAGAGCTCAACAGTTGGTCGAGAGCATTTCCAGCGTTGCTGCACGAGTGCAGGCCGTTGCCAGCGAATCCCCCGTACGTAGACCTACGAGATCCTCATGTTCTTATGGAATCGAGTGTTTACTGCGTCTTGCGTTGCGTTCACGCATCTCACGGACATGGTCTCACTGACGCTATAGATACGTTTAGTCGCTGTTTCGAAACTGAAGCCAGCGGTCGATATTCTTGCGCTCCACAACCCGCCGACCGCGTCGCCGCCGGGTTTCAGCCAGATTCACTTCGGCGAGAACTACCAGGTAACATCGCCCGAACGCATGTGTTGCGGCAACATTGGGCCTGCTGGCTTACACGGGAGCAGCAAGAGCTCCTGGAGAAGGCTCGAGTACTTCCCAGCTCCATAAAGTGGCACTTCATCGGCCAACTGCAAACCAACAAATGCCGGCCCCTGGCGGAGCAAATCCCTAACCTATGGTGTGTGGAGTCGGTCGATACGAGGAGGAAGGCCGATCAGCTAGAAAAAGGCCGAGCAAACCTATTACCATCATCTACCGGAAACAGCCCGGCTCTCACCGACGAAAAACTGCGAGTATTCGTACAAGTCAACACGTCGGGCGAAGAAACCAAATCCGGCTGCACACCACTCGAAGCCGGCGAGCTCTGCAGACACATATGCGAGCTATGCCCGCACCTCCAACTCCAAGGCCTAATGACCATCGGCGCAATAGCCCGGTCCAAGGCCAGCAGCAGCAGCGCCGACAACCCCAACGAAGACTTCACCACGCTACGACAAACCAGAGACCAAGTCGCCGCGGTCCTCGGCGTCGACAAGGACACCCTCGAGCTAAGCATGGGCATGAGCGCCGACTTTGAGGCCGCCATCCGCGAGGGCAGCACCGAAGTCCGCGTGGGAACCACTATTTTTGGAGACCGGCCGCCGAAGAAAGACGTGTCGAAGTAGTTGGGGGGGGCAAGCGCCTCTTCACCGGTTTAGTTCTTGGAGTGAGTTTTTATTAGTAGAGAATCAAGAACCCATAGATCTGCCTACCATCCACCTACCCACCTACCCATAGATCTGCCTGCCATCTTCTTACCCACCTACCCATAGATACACCTACCACCTACCCACCCACCAACCTCAAGACCCCATATAGATCCGCCTAATATATCCACCCCCCCCCCCCTCTCCCCCTAGCTCACCACCCACCACAACCACAGCTCTATATACACACACACCCACACCCACACACAGCAGAAGCCAGTCAGTCAGAAGCACAGTGCAGCCCAACCCGCATATCGATTTCCCCCCCCCCCCCCCCCCCAAAAAAAAAAAAAAAAAAAAAAAGAAAAAACAAAAGCTTCTTTCTTTCTTTCTTTCTTTCTCCCCCCCCCCCCCCCAACCACCACGACGCAGTAGTAATAATAATAATAATAATAATAATAATAGTAGTAGTCGTCCAATCTCGTCGCGCTGCAAGAACGCGGCCGGGGGGGGGGGGGGGTAGAGCTGAGTATTCGTGGTTCTTGCGGCGCGATCATTCTTATAGCGGGGGGGATTCTTGCAGCGTCGACTCGACTCGACTCGGCTGTACTGGCAGTTGTAGAGTTAGGGTCAGGTCGAGATGGGGATGGGATGAAGGGGAAGGGAGATTCTACTTCTACCTTTTTTTTTTTCATCACGACGACAACACGAAAAAAAAATTAAAAGTAGATAGATCTTACGATTTAAGGATTTTTTTTAATATGATATTGTAGGGGTTTGATCGGAGAGAAAAAAATATATATATATATATTATCAACTCCCACAAATGCCCCCATCGGAAAAAAAAAAAAGAAGAGACTAAATTTTTTAATAAAAACGCATCGGTTTCCTCCCGCCCCCCATGCATTCAGAATGCCCACTATGCTTTCGAAAATTACTTTCTTTATCGTCGGGCGCTAAACCCCACCGGTGTATCTGGTGGGATACCCTGCGATAGTCTTTCCTCCATGAGCTTCATTAGAACGGGAGGGACGGATTCATCTGTTGCGCGGATAGTCAGGCGGTACATCTGTCACTATGTTAGCTGTATTTACTGGAATGCCAAAAAAAAAAACGGCGACTCACATTCGTTTCGTAATTCGGCTCCAACCTCAGTAAACATCCAAACTTTCCCCCCTCACTTGTATGCAATACGCTTGCCCCGACGATATTCTTCGAGTTCGGATCTACGCCATCCAAGATGCCCCACTTGAATCCCCCGACAGTGTTTCTCGTAAAAGTGACATCTGTCGAACGCCCCTTGCCCACAAGCCCAAAAACCTTCTGAGCCTCTCTCGGAGCCCCACCAATCTGCCTCCAGCGCTTGAAGAAGTCTTCAGAGCTCAACTCTGCGCCATCCATAAACTTGTGGATTACGACCGGGAGCTGAAGGGTCAGGCCTTGAAGAGCGCCCGCGAGGTACGAGATGCGAATTGTAGGTGGGTCGGTGAAGACCGAACGGGCTTCAAACATGATCATTTCCTGGGTTTGGCTGTCGGGTTCAATGCTTGATTCAGGCAAGCTCTTGGTCTCGATCTTCAGGTGTTCGGCAGAGCGGTTATCAAGCGTAGTAGTGAATGAGCTAATGGCTGAAGACGCTTTGTTTGTAAAGTAGAGTAAGACGCAGCCCATCTGTCCGCGATACTCTGTGCGTATTCCCACCTGAATCTGCACGTCTTCGTACAACACCCCCTCTGCCTTGAGGAGCATCTTGTTATATCCAATTTCCCAATCTGGGCTCAGATGTGCAGCACTGGCAAGGTTAAGTCCGCGAGGGGCCTTGTGTGGTTCCGTGATCAAATCTAGCCCTGCAAGGTCGTTTAAGCCATCGCCTGCCGAACTGCTCTTCTTCATCGCGGTGCCGCCATTGGCGATAGTTGACGGATTGCCGTTGGTGGTAAATGACCTTTTGAGACCAGTATTCCTGACAAGGTTGAACTCCTTGGGGTCTGCATTCGCGTCCTTACCACCCACCACCCAGGTTCTTTTATCGCTTGCCCCTGCATGCTTCTGGTGGAGCCTAGAGAGCAATGCAGACTCTCTCTCAGGGAAAGGAGGCATTTCATCACAGACGGTGCGTAAAAGGTCGTCTGTCGGCAGAGTCGCCAGTGCCAGATACTCGCATGCTCGCTGCTGTAGCTCCGAATCTAGAGTGTGGCTGTACAAAGTAAAGACCTGTAGAAGCTGTGTCTTTATTTCAGGGAACAAATTGACAAACTTGATGAAGGACGAAAGCAGGATTGCCCTTGTGCCGGGGGAGCAGCTCTGGAATTTTGACTGCAACGCGAGAAACTGTTCGATTGGACTGCAGCCTTTATTGTCCGCGATAAGATGTCCAAATTCCCCAAGAAGGTATCCTCCAATCTTCACCAGTGTTTCATGGCAGTGATCAACTTTCATGTACTGAAGGATGTTTTGTGCCGCGTATACTTGGAGTTCGTCGTTGTTTGTGACGATCTGTACAACCCTCTGCCAGACCTCATCGCTGACGTGGTCGCCAGCTGTAGCGATTAGTCGCAGTGATATATCCACATACCATTGGATATCTGTCGCATATTTTTCCGTCAAAATGGCAATCTTGAGCACCATCTCTTCTCGAATGGCGAAATCCGCATTCTGGAGATACTTGAGGAGCTCGGAAACAATTGGTTGGGCGTTTGATCCGTCACACATGCTGTATAACAAATCAAGGCCCTGTCTCCGTACACTGATGTCTCGATCTCGAAGAGAGCCGATTATTATATTTTGATGTTTTTTGATCGGGTCCAGTGTTTCGGCCCGCGCCGCGAGATGGGTCATTGCCTCTAAGCCAAGATAGCGGACGTTGGTTTCTCGAGAGGTGATAAACTTCCCCAGTCGTGACGATATCTGAACCATGAGGCTATGCTCGGTGTCTAGGTGGATGGTAAGATTAATTGCTTCGAATAACACCGCATTCTGCGCATTATTCTGCTGCACATTCTTGGGCATTTCTGACGCTGCGTCTAGAATCTTTTGTAGAGATTCTCGAATTAATCCGCGAATGTGCTTGTCATCTGGACCGTGTTCATGTTAGTAAAAAATTTCAACGGGGAAAGAAGTGTTGATAGGGAAACCGTACCAGAAGGTGGGTAATACTGGAGGAGCCTCAGCAGCTTCACCTGAATCCAGGGGCATGGCACTTTGTAGTACAGATAGTCTGACGCATAATCTTCCTCCACTATAATTTTCTTCAGTCGCTGTGCTGCTTTGACATAGCTTCCCTTGTATTGGTCCGGATTATCCTGCGCCAGCGCCATTACGAGAGATGTGACGGACAAAGTAACGCCCATATCAGAATCGTCCATGAGAGATATGATCCTCTCCGCCCACTCTAATTGTACAATTCCGGGAAATTTTCGATATAACCGCAGTAGGGTAAGGGCTGCTTTCTTCTTGACAAATGCCTTTGACGCCCTGTCCCTCTGTCAGTCTCAGCATCCACACAGGTGGATACCTACTCACGGTGAGATCAATAGCCTGTGCACATCCCCACTCAGTGCCTCCCCCATCTCCCTTCCGCCAACATTGGCAATCGCGTGGAGTGCTAGGCAGTTGTTCAACTCATTGTGATCTAGGAGGTCCTTGCGGATGCTGTTGACGACTAGGTGCAACAGCTCATGTTGTTCGTGGAGAAAGAGCGTAACAGCAAGATACCCTATTTGTTTTTCGGAATATTTAGTCGCGGAGATGAGGTTGACCGCTTCGAGATGCCCAAAGTCGACATTCCAGCCCAGAATGTATATATAGAGGAGCTGCCAACGCCACGTCAGTCGTCGCATCCCTGGGGCTCTGCGGGAATTATCAAGGACATTGCACCTTGCAGACGTATTTCTTCCTCTGATACCCATTGAGATTCCCGTCTGCTCTTGGTCAGTAGCGGTATGGGACGTGGTTGGGTCTGGAGTGCCTGCCTCTGAACTTCTGCCTGCGACGATGTCAGCTCCGACCGCTCTGATGAATATATACTTTCGACCTCTGCACGAACCGTATATTTGCCAACTCCTTGTTGATCCGCTTCTCCTCCAACTCCCGTGCCCTCGCATTCCTCAAGTCGGCGATGAACTGGACAAGTCCTGGTGGGAGGGCTCAGCAAATCCACACGGCCAGCACGGGGGAAGACTGCCGCTGCACACAACGAACCTCGCATGGGTGACATGATCACAGAGCCAGAGGGGAAACCGGCCGCCGCCGCCGCACTAACCGCCTCGGAGAGCCCGCCAGTCTGCTCGTGTAGGGCCTGGCAGACGTCGGGATGGGAGTGGCAGGTGGAGGACAGTTAGGGCGGCCAAGTCCAACTCCCTTGTGACGGCAGAGACTCGACGTTCAAATTGAGTTCTCCCACAGCGCAGACCCGCAAGCCAGGTTTCACGAGGCCCCAAGAGGACGAGGGAAGAGCACCGATTGGCGAGGTCTCAAAAGGTGAGTGGTCAGAAAGGGGAGGGACGGGTCTGAAGAGAGATATATCTCCGAACGCACTAAAAACCCAAATGGGCAGCTCTGGGCCACGCGCGTGTTGGCGATGCTGGCAGCCGTTGGAGTCAAAAGCCCACGCGGGGTTCGCAGGGCTGGATATGAGGAGGCACGGATTCAGAGATGACAGGTAAGTGGGTGATCGACGACGGGGTATGTCCTGCCCTCGATTCCCTCTGCGCACGCACATCCGGATGCATGTACGATGTCCGATGTACGATGTACGACGTAGGCTGGGACGTCGCGCACGGTTCCTTGCACCACCACCGCTATGCGGCTTGCCTGCAGTTCTGCTCTGTACAACAATATAAACTAGTATTTGTTTTTGCCCAAACCGCTGCCTCCTGCTCCCTCGCACGGCTGCTGTGCCGGTCTGGGCATCACGTCTTGTAGACACGCGTGCGGAGTATAGAGTACGAGTGTGCATGTACGGTACACCATTGGAATTCCGTGCTAGTTCTCTCTAGAGCATTGTATATTGTACTTGTGCTCTCCCGCTCCTTCCCCTCCCTCCCCTCCCTCCTCCCTCCCTTCCCCCCCTCTCGCCCTCCCGTCTAGCGCTGTCAGGTGGCACTCCCTCCTTAGGCCTTTGTCGTAAAGTCGATCTCTCCGGGCAGCAGCCCGCCATCGGATGCCTTTTCACACGTGCAGGCGCCTGCAGGGTAGTGAGTAACGGTGGTCAGTGGCTCGCTCTGGCATTTGAACAACAACGACGACGGCGGGGCCTGTTATCTACCTATCGCCCTCCGACCGCACTCGCACGTCTCCCCAACGACCTTGTTCTCTGTCGCTGCTCGATTGCAGTTGCACTCGCCCTGTGGACGCAGCCCTGAAACCATCTCTGTCAGTGCACAACCCGCAGTGGCTTCCACAAAGGGAACGGGGGCAGGGCCGTCAATTACTGCATGAGCACCGAGGGCCGGTGACGATATTTTCTGTCGCCGCTCTGCTGCAGTTGCAGTGGAGGGCGGACTGTGCTCCGCAAGAACACTTGGCCTGGGAGGCACAAATGCATTCGCCGCTAGACTTGCGGCAGCAGCTTGTAGGGAGGGGCATTGTGGCTTGTATTGTATTCTGGGTGTGTGGACGAATATTGTGCTCTGTACGACAAGTCGGGAGATCAATTACAGGCGGGGGTTATCGAGTACGAAGATGGAAGATGGTGCCTAAAACAGCGCAGCGAACAACAGCGCTGGTCTGCGTGTGTGACTCGGTGTATATATATGCGCCTTGTTGGGCCCCTCTCTCTACTGACGTGGTGGGCGAGGCTGGAAACCCCCAAACCGTGATTGGTGATGCAGCACAACCCCGCGTTGACCCCACGCACTCTACAATGGTCGAGTCCCAGTCCCGCCCCACCAGTGTTGTTTCAGCTAGAGCTGCAGCCAAATTAGAAGAGAAGTTTTGCTCTAACTTGATATCAGCTATCTGGTGTTTGAATCCATGGCTTTCCGGATACCTGTCCACGCCAGCAGAAACTCATTACATAAATCTTGAATCCCACATTTTTCCGAAGAGGGCAAAGGACAGATGCTAAACACCTCCGTTGATTTTTAAATGCCCATTCCCCGGACCCAAAACCCTAAAACCTATTTAAGAGCCGGCAAATGAAAGAGCCGTGGCAAAATAAAAACCAGAACACTACATAGAGATATGGAGGTAAAAATGAAGGGGGCTGGGAAGGAAGAAGCTTTAAGAGGAAAGTCGTGAGAACTTGTTGCTGTGCTCACCGCCATACGCTTCCATGTCGATGACGTCTCAGAAAAAAGGGCGTGGTCTCGTATGCACAGCTCCAAATGGGCCCTCAGGGCACTGGTGCTATCGGTACTGCCCCCGCGCCTGGTCTTTGTTGAGGGTCGGTATTTTGCTCACTGGGCTGGAGCAAAGGCTGGAGGATGTGAGTTGGATTCGCTTCTTGAATGACTAAATTCTGTTCGGTGTTGACTTGATTGGGCGGTAGCGTCGTCGCTCTCGCTTCTCCCTTGGGAGCTACCGACCATAGATAGAGGAGTTAATTGCCCTGCCGCTTGGCTGGTATCTGAGGTAGAGCGTGACGGATACGAACTATTGAATGAAGCTGTGTCCGGAGGTGCGGTGAGTTGGGGGAGTTGATAGTCGCTTTGAAACCCGGACATTTGCCGCGTCTCGAGTGTGACTTGATTCTGGTCTTGCTTGTAACTAGTAGTGACGTCTATTGGTGGGAGCCCAGATAAAGATGAACGAGCCTGTGTTGAAGCTGGAGATGGATAAGCCTGCGAATAATTGTCTGCATCTTCGTGAGTACAGAACCTTTGAAGATTGCAGACTGCTACGTACTTGAGTAGCCTGGCAGGTACGAAGATGAATAGCTTCTAGGCGGATCAATATACTGCATGCTGTGGACATGTTGGCTCCCTCCGGTACTGAGTTGGTAGTCTCCGTAATCTAGAGGTGCGAACGGCGTGCTCGACTTGAGAGCTGGCAGTGGGTCAGATAAGGTTCTGGATTTGTTGTCATGTAATAGGCGCGGCATGGGCGCACTAGTGCGATTCAGGAGTTCCGGACCGCCGTTTGGCCTCGAGAAAGGATTGCTGGTACGGGGGGCAGAGCTGTAGGAGCCCGCTGATTGGTAGCCTGCGAACGCGCGGTCACCGCTATAAGACAGCGGAGACAAAATATCTGAATTTGACGCAGGAGGTGTAGAAAAGTACGGAGAAAGCGGATCGTCATCGGTTCGCGGGCTAAGGTTATTTAGCGATAGAGGCTGGATTGGCCCTCCCCCTATGGATGGCGAGGAGTAAATCTGGTTGCGTCCGTAAGATGAATGGAGGGTAGGCGTAAGGTTGAAATCCTCAGGCACTACTCTTGATCGCATCATACGCTCGCGGTCTTCGCTCGACATGCGCTTCAACTTCGCTCGTCTGAGCTGTTGTTAGTAATATTCCATGTATTACGATTTGAAACACAAACCTGTTTTGAAACCATACTTGGACTTGACGAGGACTAAGGCCGGGAATTTCTTGTGCGAGTCTTTCCCGATGGGCTGCATCGGGATGCGGTTGGCGCCCAAATTCACTCATTAGGAATCGAGTTTGATTGTGAGTCAACCTGATGAGACCGTTAATGAAGGCTACCAAAAGGGGCTGAAATGGAAGGTAAGAGAAGGCTTACCTGAAGCGTTTCATCTTACGCTTCTCAGCACGTCTTTCGTCAGAAGAAAGATGTGCTTCACTGTCATCATCGAAGTCGGGATTGCTCATGCTCATCGCCTCAGTGTCATCCCCGTGCACTATAATGCTGTGTCCAGGGCGAGAACCGGGACTTCCAATTACCGAATCTCCAGAAGAATGAGATATAGGCCCTTTTGGACTAAGAGAGCCTGGGCGAGGAGCACCTGTTGAGATTGGCCATTTGCTGTAATCACCGGAACTGTAGACTGGACCACGGAAACCTGCGTTTCGGTAGGGTTCTTGCTGATCTAGGCCACTTAGTTCTTCGGGAGAATTTTCGTAGTCACCTCGGATTGGCCCAGGTCTGTAGACGGGGTCAGGGCCTTCGTCTTTCCTTCCACCATACCGAGAATAGGGCTCTGTCCCAGTACTTTGGCCAGGCACTAAAACGCTAGAAGTTGTCGCTCCTAAGTGGTGGCCCCGCCAACGAGAGGATCCTGCTCCTGCGGTAGCAGTATAATCTGACATTCTCTTTCTTTTTTCTTTTCTCTTTTTTTCCTTCTTTTTTTTAATTTTAAATTTCAATTTCCCTGTTTGCTACTAAGTGTGCTGCTCTAGGACCACTTCTACTCCAAGGCGGAAACTGGAGCCTCGGAGTTAAGTGATGTTTAGAGCGAGTTTGACCCACTCGAATGGACTTCGACTATAACCACTGGGTCAGTCATTTCCTTGGTATCACGATGCGTAACTGGTCATATGTTACTCACCAGAGAGCTTAAGGAACTTGATCGAAATGGGTGATCTCTAAATCTGATGAAAATGTCCAGACACCCTCCGTGGGAAGCGGTCGGGGGCGTGTAGAAAGTAGGGACAAATAAGACGAGAAACCGTTTCCTGTGAGGAAACTCTGTTCCCACGAGTTGGGATAGCCTTAGGTTAGACACCAATCCTATGTGCTAGAGGTAACTACGACTGCTGAGGGATCGTTAACCCGGATCCGATAGTCGCCAGGAGGACCTGGCGGAAGGTAGTGGGGAAACTAGTGACGCCGATGAGACCGCGACACCCAAGAGGCTCCCGTGGTCGAGAAGGGCTGCTCGATACCTCAACAATATTGATATGAATCTATCCAAAGATCGAGTTGATATATAGTATTAATAGCCCGAATGCTGACACTCTATCTGAAGGCTTCGATATATCGATTCGGAAGTGTGACAAGAGGAACCCAAAGCTGAAATCGTCCAGCACGCGTGCCTAACAAGGGGAAATCGACTATATAGGCAGTGCCAACTGCTATGCCGCACTACGTTAAACAGGTGGCTCTGAATCCGGTGATGCCGGCCACAACGCAGATGTTCAAGGTCCGGAAAAGCGCTTGATCCCTCCAGCCTTGTGCCGTGGATAGAAATAGTAGATGCGATGGGAGGCGGATCTATCACGAGAACATGCGTGGCTGAAGTCGCACAGAAAGGCAATCTGACGGAAGGTGTATAGTAAAGCTGCTTGTGAATTCCCAGCCACGATTAGTATTAGAGGACTGGGAACGGTCGATTGGTTCTAAAGTTGGCAGTTAGATCGATTGAGTGTTCGTTAACATTAGCACCGGGAGGGCTGAGGTCGGAGTAAGATGATTCCCCGTAACGAGATTCTGGTCGTTGGCATACTCGGCCAGGGTTGAGTTAAATAGATTGTCAAATGGCCACGGTTGATGTGGGAGCAAAAACGTTCAGGACTTGCTACGGACTGGATCCTGTTCAGGTCCCGAAATAAAATTGACTAGCATAGCCAAGCATAGGTTCAGAATGGTGAACTATGCGCTATACACCGTCGAAGCCTCCGTTCTCCCGGTACATCGATATCCACAGCCGGAGGTAGCCAGGTTCCCTGGTTCAGCGGATTTCGCTGCAAGAATAAACGATCCGCGACCTGCCTGCCTTACATTTGTTCGACGCTTTTGCGGTGGGGGCCTAGGCTTGGAGATCTTGACGCACCTAGCCTTTGACGGCGGGGGAAAGGCTTATTCCTTTTTGAGGACCTTGTTTTATCCAAACAAGGCGCTTCCCAGATGGTCCAGCGCGGATTCCGAATAGGTAACAGTCTCAGCTGCCTTCCTCGGACCGTTCTGTAGAGTCTTGGTAGCATCGATAGTTGGTTGGGCCAGCAGCAGCAGCAGCAGCAGCAGCAGCGGACAGGCACAAGGTTGGGGAGCACGAAGGCCAGTCGTGGCCTCGTGTAACACCTCTGCGGTCTGCATCGAACGTTACCGAAAGTTGGCGCAATCGAAAATCCCGGATGTCCGGGGTGATGTGCACGAGGCTTGAGCGTATCAGAGCGGGATTCGCTACATTCCGGATTGCTGGGTTCTAGCAAGCCACTGTTTGGTGGTGAGCATTGCCGCTGGCTCCAAAAGTCAATCACCCGCATCAACGAGCCACCCCCATTTGAGTCCGTTTTCAATCGGGCAGGCCCTCATACGGGTTCCTAAACTCCTGAACTCGCTGCCGTTCCCCGGACTCGAACGCTGCGGATCAGCGAGCAGTTTTCTATTTAGGTAGAAGCTGCGGTGGCCCTTATCTGGAATGTACATAGAACACAGTGCGTGAGGCTTGAACTCTTAGCTGTACTACCACCCTGAAAATTTTCTATGGCCGCTACTCAACCCACATATGCAACGCGGCGCAAGGATCAGCAGGCCTTGGTCAAGACGGTTAGCAGAAGTAGCCAGCAGCAGCCAGCAGCAGCCAGCAATAGCCAGCAATAGCCAGCAGCAGCCAGCAGCAGCTAGCAGTCGCAGCCATGGGAAGTGCAGAGGGCATCCTCAGGCAGCATGCCCACAGCAGGCTACGTCGAGGCCAGTAGCATGGGTGTCCGTTTACCTGCCTCGGCATTCCTGAGTGCCAGGTATGATGCTGGGACAGAAGAAGTACTGCTGACGACGGCGGACTTTTTCCCGTCCGAGACCTCTACCTCATGGTCATTGGCATTCACAGTGCGGCACATGTGGAGTCGCCGATCAGTTGAAACGTTGCTACTACCTGAGTACGTTAGCCACGCAGTCGAGCGACGAGATCTCCTGGCGTGGGTAATGGCCCATGGATGGTCGGACAGACCTATGTTGGCCCCTGCAGAGATCCTGGGGAAGTCCTAAACACGCTGACTGGTCGCTGGCTCTTGATCAAACCGGGGGAGGCCTGGCCTCCACCGCCCCGGTCGATGGCCCGCCGTGAGCCTGAGACCGCACCAGAGGTTCAGAAGGAAATACACACGGTCCCCCTCGCACACCGACAAGCGACGACGCCAAACGTCGCCATTGCCGCAGTCCGAGAGCGGTTTTGCGATGCATCATTTTCCCCTCGATCCTGAGTGAGATAGGGTTCGTTCTGCGAACATTCGGGGGAGGATTGGCTCCGACTCGACCCGCCATCGTCTCGCTCACGAACCGCGCCCCGGTCCAGCTCGCTATTCGGGCCCCTGGCAGATCGGGGTCGGGGCGGAGAGCACAGCCAGAGCGGAAGCCAGGGCAGAGACACAGAATTGGGGTGGGGGGTGAAGGGAAATTGGTTGAAACATCGCTTACGACCATGGGGCACTGATGTAGAACCGCTCGTTGGGTGTCGGTGCACTCAGACGCAGAGTGTTGATGTAGCGTGCGGCGCGTATCGTGTGCTCCACGTCGTGTCCCGCGTACGTATGTACATGTACAGAGCGTTGTGTGTTGTATGTGGGTTTGCCGTGTGGCGTGCACGACGAAGCGCAGTAGCTGGACCAGACGAGCACGGTTGCGGCCAACCTCCGTCTGTAACTGGAGGTGCTCTTGAATTTGCATTCATTGCATTCTCCTTCCGGAAGCTCTCGGCCATCACCCCACGGACCCCCTCGTTGACGATAGGGGTCCCGTCCGAGAGGCGGTGTGGTTGATGGCCGAAGGCGGTCGCCTTCCAAAACATCCCCTAAATAGTCACTGTCATCCGGGCGGGGACTGGACTCGGTGGTGCAACCCGACGAAACTGGTGGTGTCTCTGGAACCAGGCTTCATATCATCAGGGCTGACGGGGCCATCTCTCTAGATTAAGGTTGCCACTAGCAAAGGCGGAACACATGGGCAGCGCGCGCTAGAAGCACGGTACATTCTGCCCGAGCTGCTATCCTATCCTATCCTACAGCGTCGGCCCGACAGCGCCCATAAGGTTATGCGGTTGCTATCGCCGCAGACTACTACGCAGTCGGGGAGCCGATAGTTAGGGCAGTTGGGGTAGTTAGGGTAGTGCGCATACCTCGTGGGGCGGACCGCAGGCGTGGAGGCACACATTACCTAAACGCACACCAGGCCGGCGGGTGGAGCGTGCTCTGGGTGCTATGTATGTACAGGACCCGTACAGGACCTGTACAGGACCTGTACAGGACACGTACAATATTATTGTCCTCTGGAGACACGCCGCAAGCTCTGTCCCTGCCATGGTGTGACCCAACGATCAGACGTTAATCAACGTCGCCATGTCCAGCCCATGTTCCTGCAGCGTGCCGAGACATCGCGGTTGCTCTCCGCTGCTCCTGCTGGTCTCCACGCCGAAGCCCCTATGCCTTCTGGTAGCCGGTTTCTCCCGTGACTCGTGGCATTGAGCGCCACATCGAGCGCTCGCAGCAATTGGCCGCTGCGTTCACCCGCTTTCTAGAAAACTCGGTGATCCTCGCGGGCGCAAAAGCAATTCGCCGCTGTCCAAGGGCTGATGATGGCCGGCTAGCCTGGAGTGGAGGGAGGTGCAGCAGCGCACTGGGGACTTGGCCGTGCTCTGGGGAGTGAGTGCACTTAGATGTTTATTTGCAGAGCATAGACTGCTTCCGAGAGCGCAGTACCGTGCAATACCGCGCTGTTGTACGTACGGTGGTATAATTGTTGGCTGCGCGCCATCCCTGCCTCCTGCCTGCCTGCTGAGCGCCGGGATTCTGCCCCTTGCGTGTGCGGGCGCGCAGCGCAGTAACCTCGCTCGCGCTGCTTATACATACATGGCGGTACGGAGCACAGAGTACATGCTTGTCGAGAGATCTTGGGTTGTTCGGGTAATCTAGAACGAGTGAGAAAAACCTAGAGAACCTGAGATAGATTGATGACGGGACGTTTGAGATATCCGAGAATGCACATTCTGGCTCTGCAAGAAATTTTGGATTGGCGCTGCGTCGCCTGGAGCGCCGTAATGTGTGTCCTGTATGTCCTGTATGTCCTGTATGTCCTATGTCTGTCCTGCTTGTATGTGTGTACTGTTATGGGCTGTTGTGAGCTCCACCTGGACACTCCGCCTGGGTTGGACACGCTCCGCCTGGACACGCTCCACCTTACTCGCACTTGGTAATGCCGCAGCACGCCAGGGTGGGTATTTTTTTCTCGAAAGAATCAGCCTCGAGCCGGAAGCTCTGCTCTGAGGCAGCATGTGCAAGGTTATCAGCGCAGAGAGTTGCGGAGTTTTCAAAGGCAACAGGGTTACCCCAAAGACGTCTAAGAGATCGTCGACGCTTAAATTGTATTGGCTGAACTACTTGACAGAACCATCGTCTGCAGATGCTGAGACGGCTACTAGCTGAGGGGGCGAGACGGTCTCTGCTTCTCGCTTACCTGCGATCTCTCCGGCTTTTCCGTCCCCCGGATCTCTCATGGTCTCATTCTCACCGTGTGCCTTGTCCCCATCTGAATCTATCTTGAACAGGACGTCAAGGTTTTGACCGTCGTCGATGCGATCAAACAAGTTTAGTTTCGTTTTCGAGGCGATGCGCAGTGCCCTCCATACCTTACTTGATCTTGCGCTGACAGCGAGTTGCTTTTCCTCTTCATTTTTTGCCATATCGATCTCGAAGTCGTCGTCTAAAATCGGTCCTCGGAAAGATTCTTCATCTGGGATGTTGTATCTGTGGGGTATTAGTGTAGTCCTTAATAGCGATGACTCAACTCCCGTACCTGTCTGTTCTCTTTAGCTTGTCGAGCCCGTTTGCGCATTCGGCATCAGATAAGAAATTGAGGTCAAGAGTTCCGAGGGGCGTTGTACGAATCCTTCGGTCCGCGTAGGCCTTTTGAGCGCTGCTCTTTGCGTCAATGAGCTCTTCTGCAGAAAAGGGCGATCGCTCGAAGGATTGGCAATTTTCAGCTTTCCACCTGACCCAATTCTTATCCCTGGAGAGAACGGTATCCACCATACGGTAATAGAACTTGCCCTCGGGGCCCTGCTGTAGGTAACTCGCCACTGACAATCTTGTGTCTACTGCCCATTTTGTCTGGGAGGTGTTCGTTAGCGTCTTTCTCCTGCTAGTGGCGAGTTTGGATATGGGATAGTAGGCATGTGGACATAAATTGCCTAGAGTTCGGCCGAACTAGACCATCGCACTACCTGGTAGGGGGCAAGGGTGGTAGGCCGAGGCTACTCACATCTTCGGGGGAAAGAGTATGTGAATACAGGACGGCCCGATTTTGTGATACTAGGTCAGATAGTTTTTCCTTTGCCTTCGGTGTCAAAGAAAGGAGAAAGTCGATTAGAATCAACGCTTGTACAAGTATGTGCCGACGGAACGCCAGTTCGCTTATCTGTACCATTGGTATTAGTGGCCGATCGTGTTAAGACAAGACTGGCTAGACAAGGCGATTTGGTAGGTGAGTGGAGAGCAGCAGAGATTGAGAGCGGTCCTAAGTACTCGACAAGAAGGACCAGACTCACCTCAAGCTCAAACAAGTCCCTGCTTGTGAGGTACTTAGGATTGAAGCCAGCAGCGAGGTCATCCTCGCCTTCCCCTCGCTTCCTCTTGATGCCCCTTTTGTTCTCCTCAGGCGCCCTTAACGTACCGCGGCTTTCGAGTTCCTCGTGCACTGCTTTAAACCTTGCGATCGTCGAATCTAGCCCTTTCTTGAAAGTATCGAAGTTCTCTGGCTTGAACAATCTTGTGGGTTCGGAGAAGTCGTGCTGGAGAGACCAAAATATGGGATATAGAGAATCGATATCAAGTAGGGGCTCGGTGCTACTCTTTACCGTGTCGAACGTCACCGTCTTAGAAAGACTCTTTGCGTCCTCTGTCTGGTCACCGGCGGCCGCAACCTTCTCATTTATTGTTTCATTTGTGGACTCTTGATCGTGGCTCCTGCCATTGGTATCCACATCCATGTCATCGGTGGCCTCGGGGGCCTTCTGCGGGGTTTCATCAAAAGTGGTGGTGTTCTCAACGTGGAATTCCCCTCGAAGATTGACGGAACTCCTATCCCCAAGAGAGAAGCTTTGAAATAGGAAAATGAAGACTCGTCCGCAGAACACTGTGTCTTCAGCCCTGGAAAGGCGTCGGAGTAATTCATTACAGAACCGCAAAATGACTAAGTGTATTGCTTTGAAGTTTTTCTGGGAATTGTTGTGTTAGCACCCCTCGGATCGGCGTTTCGGAATAATCTTACTGCTATCAAACGCTCCCTTCTTGACTCAAGATAGTCGAAGACCTTTCGACACCCATCGATTGTTTGACTGTCTAGCAGCTCTTCGATTAGCCAGAAGGGTAGCCCGGGCTCACATAGTTCTAGAAGTATGCATGTCAGTGTATATCAAGTTGCAACCGCACTAGATAATTACCATTGTGTGAAAATATCGTAGCAATATCGAGAAGGTTCCATATGCTCGTAAATGATGGATCGTCTATCGATGTATTTGACTGCCGGAAGTTCAGCGAGGTTACTTTGTCTCTTGGGGGCGCAGCTCTCACTAAGAAACCGTAGAATAAAGATCTGAATGCCGCCTCCGTTGGTGCATGGTGCAGTGTGGTGCCGCCGCTGCTCCTGATTTGATCTATGGTGTCGCCAAAGCTCGATGGCGTAAGTAGAGGATCGAGACCGCCTGCAGGTTTAATGTCTTTGGCTTTCTCCAGTAACAGCTGTAACTGGTCGGTCATAAGATGCACGGATAATAGGGTATTGGTAGCCATTGGATTGAGCCGCCAAGCGCTTCTATAGGAGTATCTCAACTGCTACCGGAGGAAGTCTGAAGCCGCGTTAACATGGGGAGGAAGTCCTGGGTGTTGTAGACAATATCTGGTAGCAATAAAGGACATCTAGATTTGGATCGTTCCCTGCAAATGACTTTGAGGCTCAAGTTGCTCCATTGTGCCCTAGCGGGTCACCACGTGATTAGGCATAAAACAACTTCATCGAGAGCTACCCACCCGTGAGACGACGAAGAAGCTGCTTATTGTGTCACGGCTTCCATGGCGCCCCGGAAGTTTGCGCAGGATACCCATGCTGTTGATAGCAGACCTACCGTCGCAGAGCTACAAGGGGACAACCACTTTGCGCAGCTTGCAAAAAAGAATTGGCTTCAGGATTCCGGACCGAGCAGATTCAACCCTGAGCTTCTCAAGAGTGGCGTGTGGGACGTGTTGGAAAAAGAGAACTTCCAATTTCGGTCGCTTTTAATCCTGGAGAATTTGCAGTTTCTAGAGAAGTATGCGCCGTGACTTTATAGATATTCAGGCCTCTCTCTGACTGACTTGCAGCTACCTATGGCCCAATTATACCGAAGACTCCACCAATTACCACGTCCTGTTAGTAGCCTTGATCGTGAATGTCAAAAGCAGGGAAAACCTTCCCATCTGGGGTAAATATCATTGTCAGTTCTTCCGGGGTCTTGCTGATGTTCGTAGGTATCTTCAGCGAAAAAGCCGGGTTCTCGTCTTTGTTCCGTCGCATCCTTTCCATGAATCTTGACGTGTCCTTGAATATAGGTATACGTACTTACCTACTATCTTTCGTCATCAGCGCCTTTCAGTCCTTAGACAGTGGTTTAGTGCGAAAGGAGTGTGCTCCGTTGGTCTCAATATCTATCTGGCATAACCTCTCAACTGAGGCTGCAAGGGAGTCAAGGCTTGAGACGCAGAACCAACTCAAGAAAGCGTGGAGGGCTTTGAATAAGAGATATGAGGCTGCAGATGATGTCGCAAAAGCTAGGCTACGGTTCGAGCGGTCATGGCTCTTTTCGATGATCCTGGAATTTTTCAACCGACTATACGAAACGGGGCAAGCCTCTGGTATGATGTACTAAAACCCCGGAATGATGGACCTGTGGCTAACTATCGCAGAAAATTTGGTTTATTGCGAACGGTTTATCGAGTTTCTTACAGATTTGGAAAGTCAGTTACCTACAAGACGCTATGTTAATACCCTCATCCATGATCTCAACGTCCTGCCTGCAATAAAGCTATCACCGATTTTCAACGATGAAGATAACGGTCTTATCCGAGACCTTTATAGACTCTTTCATCATTACGCATATTTCTCGATTGACGACCGCACTGGCCTTCAACTCTCGCAGGCGGCGTCATATGATGCTCACTATATGATGTTAGCGAAGCTACAGAGAACCTCTTTAAAGCATTTCAAAAGCAAGTTAACTATCTTGGCCCTCTCAAACTACGGCTCGATTGACAAGCGGAGTGAACTTGAGAGCCATATTGCGGCATTGACGGACCAGGAACTGTCTCAACTCTGTAGTACCCTTGGCCTTCGGACTAGCTACCCAACAGTCACAAGGATTGCCGTAGATCGAGGTTTCCTAATGGAAATTTTACTGTCTATGCATGAGCGCAAGAAAACCTTCCAGGAAGTTGTAAAGGATTTGAGCATACTGCCAAACGAGGTATAACTCCTAGATACCCTCGAAATGGGTAGCACGAAATTTCTCACGCTCTTACAGAAAACTCTATTTGAGCCTACTTTGCTTCGAAATGAGAATTATGACGGCTCGAGGCCTCTCGCCATACCGAAGCTCAACCTCCAGTATCTCACTGTTGGAGACTTTCTATGGCGCTCGTTTATTCTACATCGATGCGAATCCTTCTTCGAAATTAGAAAAGATATAGAAGAGGGCCTACACCGGCTTCAACCCCGTGTTAGTCAACCTAGTGGTGATACAAGATTTGAAGGGTTCTCGAAGATGGCACTGCTAATCCCAAAGCCAACGTGAGTTTATTACGTATGGAATACCCAGTTATCTGCTAATGAAGTGGAGTATTCTTGAGGTCGCTCCCCCGAGAGTCGGAGATGATACGCCGGCCTGGGTTCGTGCAGAGATAACGCTTGATGTTAGTCGACTTAGCGAAAATATACGCAGAGAGTGGGAGTCTCTTAGGACCGATGACGTAGTATTCCTGATGGCGGTAAAAGCTGTCGACGAAACCCGGCTCCTGGCGAATGGCAACCATTCTGTGTTGAGCATTGAAAAGCTTGGGCTGAGTCTTCTTCGAGCAGCGGAGGTCGTCCACGTCCTTGATGATAGTGGAAAACCGTTAAGAACTCCCCAAATCGAACAGCCTAACAATCGCGGTCATCCTAGTAGGAGTCGTATAAGGCGTTTACATGTTAAATTAGACTCTTATATGTATAAGGTGAGTCGCCCAACGCCGCTGGTTAGATAGTGCTCACAGCCTTAGATGGACTCAAGCGGCACTGAAACTAGCAAGCCTGACGTCTACGAAGGGGTTAACGTTATTCTACGTCGTAAAGGGCGGGTTAGTATTTAAGGCCTCTAGCGTTTTCTTCGCTGACACGGCGGTAGGAGAATAATTTCAAAGCAATATTAGAGTCAATCCGGAGTTTGACGCTGTCAGACGTTCCAGTCCCTTCCTGGCTCCAAGAAGTCTTTCTTGGCTACGGTGATTCAGCTGGTGCTAATTACACGCGACTACCAAACCGGGTTAAGGAGGTCGATTTCAGAGACACATTCTTGGATTGGCAGCACCTCATTGAAAGCTTGCCAGGAAAGGTGGAACCCACCCCTAATAGCGCTACCCATATCTGCTAACTGACGAACTAGACTGTTGAACCGGGCGATGATGCTGACTCCAGCTTTGGCCCTCCGTATGTTTTGGAAACCTGTCTCGCTGTCCCGAAACCCCAAAAACAAGCGTCAAAGAAGCGCAGACGTGATCAGACTCCAACACAACAGGTCGAGTCAGTAAAGGTGTCGACATACCAACCCCCCAATACCGGGCCCTACCCGACAGATATACCCAAACTAAATCAAGTCAGATTCACGCCAGCCCAAGGTCTGTCTGTCTAGAGCACGCTTATAGCATATAGCTTATGCTAATATTTAGTACAGTCGAAGCTATCATCTCCGGTACCCAACCCGGACTCACGATCATTGTGGGTCCACCAGGAACCGGAAAGACTGATGTTGCTACACAGATCATTAACAATATATACCACAACTTTCCCAACCAGCGAACCTTACTTATTGCACATAGTAACCAAGCATTGAATCAGCTTTTCCAAAAGATCATTGCGCTTGACATCGACGAAAGACACTTACTCCGGCTAGGCCACGGAGAAGAGGACCTGGAAACCGATGCGAACTATAGCAAGCATGGTCGTGTCGAGTCATTCTTGGTATAAAGGGGCCTGATCCTATTGAAGAGAGGTGGGGCTGATGCGATGAAATGCAGGAAAACAGAACTCGCTATTTGACTGAGGTTGATCGATTAGCGGCCAACCTTGGCGCTCCTGGAGCTCACGGGAACTCTTGCGAGACGGCCGGCTACTTCAATGCTGTATACGTAAAGCCGGCGTGGAATAGATTTCAAGAGGAGGTAAGGCCTGCCGGCGTCGATCTCGCGGGTATTATCAAGGCCTTCCCGTTCCGTAAGTCAATATGTCTCTATATCCATTGCTGTTCTCTGACGGCCTATAGATGACTACTTCTCAAACGCGCCTCAGCCAGTTTTCCCCCTGCAAGCTTCGAGAGAAGAAGTCTTGGAAATTGCTCACGGGTGCTTCCGACATATCGCAAAGATATTTTCCGAACTAGAGGACATTCGCCCATTCGAAATTCTGAGAACCGCAAGAGACAAGGCTAACTACCTACTAATTAAAGAGGCCCGTATCATTTCAATGACTTCCACACATGCCGCAATACGACGGCAGGAAATTGCAGGACTTGGATTCCACTATGACAATGTGGTAATGGAAGAGGCGGCCCAAATTACGGAGATTGAGAATTTCATCCCGCTTGCTCTCCAAGACCCAAAGGACGGTGAATTACCTCTGCAGCGTGTTGTGCTTTGTGGAGATCATTTACAAAATTCCCCAGTTGTTCAAAATCTTGCTTTCCGACAATATGCGAACTTGGAACAGAGCTTGTTTTCTAGGCTTGTTAGGATTGGTATTTCTACCGTACAACTCGATCGGCAAGGCCGAGCAAGACCAAGCATCGCCGAGCTATATAGATGGCGATACAATCAACTTGGAGATTTACCTAATGTTGAAACCCAGCAAGAATTCCGGACCGCCAACGCTGGTTTTGGCCATGAGTATCAATTCATCAATGTAGCCGACTACAAAGGCGTAGGGGAGACAGAGCCAAGTCCTCATTTCATCCAAAACCTTGGAGAGGCGGAATATGCAGTCGCCATCTACCAGTATATGCGACTGCTTGGCTATCCATCATCTAAGATTACCATCCTCACAACGTATGCCGGTCAGAGGTCACTGATTAAAGATGTTCTCAATCACCGGTGTGCTAAAAACCGCCTTTTCAGCCTACCAAGGGTAGTCACGACAGTTGATAAGTACCAAGGAGAACAAAACGACTGTGAGTGTTCACGCATATACGCACATAGGTGATGATGGCGAATAACTAACTCTACGAATTCAGACGTTATTCTCTCGCTTACTAGGACGCGTCGTGTGGGCTACCTTCGTGATATCCGCCGTCTTACGGTTGCGCTTTCTCGGGCTCGCCTGGGTCTGTACATCCTCGGCCGTCGCGAGGTTTTCGAGTCGTGTTATGAGCTCCGAGATGCCTTTAAACGACTTGTTACACGACCGGATACGCTACAGCTGACAACGGGTGAGATGTTCCCGACGCCTCGATTACTGGGCGAGGATGTCCAAACATCGGAAATTGTGGGAGTAGAGCATCTAGGACAATATGTGTATGAGATGACGCAGGCAAAGGTATCTGCCTTGAAAACTGGGAACTCGGAGTCACTGACAGGCGAAATCCTCGTGAAGGACGGTCCGGTGACCGATGTGGATATGGAAGAGGTGGATGCTGTAGGAGATGCGGATAACCTCGAGGAGTAGGGAGTTCTTTTGAGAGGGACCGGTGGCATAATTATTTACGTGTCACACAAATAGATGGCTTCCGTAGGAAAACAACAAGGCTATTGTCAACTTGTGAGCGGGTCCTCTCGACTCCGTAGGGATACTCATAGTCAGTTCATGAGAGCTATCATGGGCAAGAAAGGTAAGGCTTCGTCAAGACGAAAGTCGGGTTTGGCCAACACAATCTGGTGCGGTGTTCAGTCCGGCGAGCTTACGACCACACTCTCGCAGCACGCCATTGTCTTCCCAATTTTCTGCAGGGTTGGTTCGAAGCCTTGGGTGTCGGGTAGACGGCGGTTAGTCCTTCCGCAATACGCCCCTATTCGGGTGTTTATGCAATATGCTGTAGTGCTATCGTGAAGCCAGAAAAGGACGAATAGTAGTACCATTTTGAATACATTATTAACTGCGTCAGGACCTGAGTACTCCCACGCTGTTTGCGGCGTGCTTTTTATGTTTGGTGTCACCAATGGACCGGTGCCATCTTCTATCCTGTCTAGCAACCTCCTAGGAATTGGGTACCTGACGCTAGTTCGAGCTATCGGGGTAGGTTCACGGTCCACTTCCGTTCTTTGTTGAGAGCTCTTCAACGTTGTTGTTTGGGTCTTTCCAGGCGGCGGCAACATATCTAACGTTTTTTTTTGGCTTAGTCGCAGGTGTAATGGATTTGCGTGGCTAGACTTACTTGGTATGACTCCCCCTGGCGAAAAGCTCATTCCTGTCATTCATGAATCGTATAGATGTATATGCTAACGTTTTGCCAACTATGGGCGGTCAATTTTCTGTGCGGAAATACTGGAGATTATTCACATAGAACATTTCACCTACACTTGTCGCAGGTGGCCTCCTATTCAGAGGATCAGAAAGCGCTCAGGCAAGAAAGTCAACTACAAGATCACTCACCGCGCGGATTTTGTCCCCAATCTTCCCACCAGAGCTTAGGTAACTCACTGCGATACTTTTTGAGTCCTTGGCTCCTCACGCCAACACGAAGATCGGGGGGGGCCGGACTCACCGTTCAAGTCAGTCGAAACACCTGTTGCAAATAGTCCCCTCGAGGCCACAGCAAGAGATCCGCCGAGGTCAACTGCAAGCCATCCCTAGTCAGTTACGGTGATTTCAACTCCCACGAGACATTCCTGACCCTTAGGGCACCCCTTTCTAAGGCATGGAAGGGGCACACGAACCCATGCTCGCTATTGTTCCCCCGTGGAGACTACCCATTCTATTCTTATCACCCCGATGTGGCCGTTAGTGAGAGGTAGGGCAACACAGCGCGACTACATGCATCCATAACCAACACTCCATCTAACCCTATTCAGGGGATGCCTACAGTGTGCTCCTTCCGAACATCCAGTTCGAACATCACATGTCCCGGCCTAGCATCGGTAATCCGTAGCTAAGAACGGTTTCAGCTCCGAGATCAAAACGATGCGACAAGTTGCAAATCCGATGGGGGCAGCAGGGAAGCTTTGGAATATAGATGGCGCGTGAAGATAGTAAGAAATTACAGGGGTTGTGAGAAAGTAATTGCTCATTTATATAGAGTAATATACATATATACGAGGTACATACGTGTTCTAGGAGTCTTCCCCAGCATGGAACTCGTCAGCCTATGCGTCTCTCACCCATGTCGCAGTGTTGGAGAGTTCAGCAGCACCCGGCACCTAGTAATTGAGGGGAACTGGCGATGGGGATGTGGCTACCTTGGTTCAAGTCCAGAGGTTTCCTGGAATGATTTCCACACCTGTTTAGGGCCGGAAGCCATAATTAATTTCTATACACCGCGGATGCAACGCAGAGAGGGCAGGGAGGGCAAGAGTCATGCCTACCGATCTCACGAATTTCAATGCAGCCATTCTAGAGCTTTGGCCGTGTAGATGTTCGTCCCCGAAGCTTCACGTCTAAATTGGTGTTGAACGCGCTTAGTCAGCCAGACCCAACGTCGAGTCGAGTCAAGCCGCTGTTGAAAGCGTTACTGAACGTTTCTTTACGTTTTCATACCGCTACAACATGCTGCGATAGCGCATACCCACAAAGTATCTTAGAAGGATACAAGACGCAACATGTCTGCGTCGTCTCTTCGGTCGTTCGAGTACCTGGAATCCCTTCCAGGGAGGGACTTCAAGAGGTTGTACCAACGGCCATCGACCGCTCTTGCAATATTTCGCCGGATGCTGCCCCACCTAGGTTGGTAAAGCTAGCCTATTCCTAGCCCTTCTTGGTGATTCCTGGAGGTAATGACATTTCATTTCTATAGCAAAGACCTTTGTCATGACAATGCTCTATACCAGTAGTCCCTTGCCTCTTTCGGATTTAGAATCGTGGGTTCGACCGGATAGTAAACGGCATGTTTCTACGTACCATCTTGCTTCATGCGGGTTCTTAGACTAATCTCTAGAATTAAGGGCAAAGGAATATGCGTTGTCCCTCCTATCGCGCCTACACATTCTCCATACTTCGTCTGTTCCAGGTCAAGGCCAAGTCCTCTCGCTCACTGATGACTTTGCAACATCTCTCCGTCTGTCCCTAACTGGCGGTGGGCATCATCAATCATTCGGAGTACCCTGCGATACTCCAGACAAGCACCAAATGTCATTGGAAAATCTCGATGCATTTGCAAGGTCACAGTGGGAAGGTATTCTACATTACATGGTGGATACAGCCGGTGTTGGCATGCATGGAGGCGGGGAAGGCCCAAGCCATGGTGTCAAGAAGCTATTGGAAATCGGAGGATTAGTCCAGATGAAAGGACGTCACGCGGCCATAACGCAAGCAGGGTTTTCGTTCTTGCTACAAGAGGTCAATGCACAAGTCTGGACTCTGCTCCTGTTCTACCTCGACAATGCGGAAGCAGTCAGTCTATCCTATAGCCGCGCTAGCTCAGTCCCAGCTAAGCAGTTAGGTCTCGTGAGGAGTGCTAACATCGCCCTGCAGCTCAATATGGACAAAGTAGATGTACTACATTTCCTCTTTATGCTGGGAAGCCTAGAGCTCGGTCAAGACTACAGCCTCGCAACTCTGACTGCTACACAAATCCAAATGCTCGAAGACCTCCGCGACTTCGGCATAGTCTACCAAAGGAAATCCTCCTCCAAACGCTTCTACCCCACCCGCCTCGCCACAACCCTAACCTCCGATGCCGGCGCCCTCCGTAGCGTTAACGCTGGCTTCGACAACGCCCTCCGTTCTAGCGACGGAAAAGGCTTCATTGTGATTGAAACCAACTACCGCATCTACGCCTACACCTCCTCCCCATTGCAAATCGCCGTCCTTCATCTCTTTGCCAAACTTGAAACCCGCTTCCCAAACATGGTCTCCGGTCGCGTCTCCCGGAAATCCATCCGCTCCGCCATCCACATGGGCATCACTAGCGACCAAATAATCAGCTACCTAACCACACACGCACACCCCCAAATGCGCAAAAATGTCCCCATACTCCCCCCTACAGTAGTTGACCAAATCCGCCTCTGGCAGATCGAAGGTGAGCGCATGAAACCAACAGTGGGGTTCTTGTTCAAGGATTTTGCATCAAGTCTGGAGTATGAAGGGATCTGTAGGTATGCGGAGGAGATCGGAGTGTTGGTCTGGAAGAACGATGCAAAAAGGATGTTTTTCGTTACCAGAGTGGAGCAGGTGAGGAAGTTTTTGGAGAACAAGGCGAGGAACGGTGGTAATGGAGGATACTAGTAATTACTTCCCCCTTTTTTATTTCCTTTTTTGGAGGATGGAGGTGGCTCTACTGGGCGATTTGAACAAAACGGGTTCTTTATATAGAGGGATAAGGCGTCTAGGTATGCTGTTGCGCATCTGGGATACGCATAGGCTGGCGTTACGCTCTAGGCAAAGAAAGAAGAAAGGAAGAAGAAAAAAAAGAAAATCAACGATCATATTTTGATCAGTTTCCTTCTCCTGACTTATCCCTCCGCTCTATTCGTCGTGCTCAATACTCATTTTCCCATTTTCCGGTTCAAATTGGCAGTGTTACCATGGGCTCATTCTCGGAACATATAGCAATGTCCCTTTAACGTCTTATCCATAAACAATAGCAACGGCCATCCGGAGAACCCCTATCCACGGCACAACACAACCATTCGCTCTACTCATTGACATGCATCCATCTAATCAATACTCTCGGCCGTGGCGGCTCCACCACTCCTCCTCTTTATGTGTCCGATGATCCGTTTAATCACTGACACGTGGTAGTCTTTTTCCTCGTCTTTGCGTGAGGAGAGGTGGGCGTGTTTGTGGTTGGCAAGGTAGACGGATTGGAAGTTCTGCAGGTGGAGTGGTATGTATGTGGGCATTTTCTTCTTGGTGGGTCCCTAGACAGGTCGGGAACGCTAAAAGGGGGCTTGGGGCATACCTTTAGGCTCTCTTTCGCTTCTTTAGTGACACAGAGACTCTCGAGGAGGATGAAGATTCGGCGGATTCGCCGGTCCTCGGGCATGCGCTTGGAGGTGGTAAGGGCCATGTTTTCACTGCAGAAACGGTCGTTTAGGGCTGTGAAGCGGCCGCTCCAGTAAGAGGCGGGTTGGGCCTCTCGGACCTGTTATTTTGATACGAGATTTGTTGGTCAGCCCCTATGCCCGGGTGGTTGGTCTGGAAGGCTCTGGGGACTCTTGTGTTGCTAGGGGATTGGCGAGGTGGTTGTGTTTGGCAGGAGTAGGACGTACCTGTCTAGGGTTTGGGATGAGCGCCACCAATGGTGTCAGAGCACTCATTGTTCGACTCCTTGGGATCGGTGGGCCAAGCGGCTGGAGGAGCTGCCGCTGGGTGATCATCAAGGAACTCTCACTTGTATGCCTAACTCCAGTTAACACCGCAGGGCGAGGCATAGACTGGCCCGGTGGCGACGCTCTTGGCGGTGTCATAGCAACAAAAGGGGCTATATGCGTAGTCACCAATCGCGGTGGAGCACACTCCAGCTGTCCACCAGAACGTAGAGTGGTAGCTGGGAGGGGAGAACGTAAAGTGGCGGCCTCGTGGAGGCGATATTCAGTGGATGATCTGGGGATATGCAAAGCATCGTTTGTGCGTCTGTGTTGGGGGTGGAGCGTGTTGGTGTTGCCGCCCGCAGGATTGGCGCTGCCTTGTCGTCCGACAAGGCCATCCTCTGGCGAGATGAGCGTACCCTCGGAAGGTAACGGCGTAAGGTAGCTCTCTTGGTGCGGCTGCTTCTCTATGCGTGGCATTTTGGTAACGAATGGAGTGAGATTTGTAGTTATCACTCGCTGTGGAGACTTTTCCATATCCCCCCTCACACGCGGACGAAGTATCGGGGGCCCATGAGGATGCAAGCTGGTGGACGAGGAGCGCGGAAGCCGGCTAGGGGTCAAGCCACGAAGTTGTCCTTGAGACGGATTGATGTTCTCCGGGCGTGGTCTACTGGGAAAGCTCGAGCTTTCCGACCTGCGCATGGCTCCACCGGCCGTTGAGGATTTATCTCGCCCAACGGGGGACGGGACAATGTTTCCCCCTCTTGTGGGCTGGTTTCGTGAAACCCTTTCCCCACCGAACGGACCTCGCGGAAGAGGACGCGGGATATCTCTCTCCTCGCTCGAATCACCACGTCGTGGCGCGTATGAGGAGGGGATTCTCGGAAGCGGGGGAGGAGGTGTGGTGCGGTAGCTAGACCGTTCAGCAACAGAGGCACCAAGAACAGAAACTGCAGGCGTGCGACGATGTTTACGTTGGTATGGAGGGTTGGTACTCTCGCCCCCTGCCCTGGACTTCGGGGTGGAGGTAGTGGCAGAGGGAATCCCAGAGCCAGAAACAAACAACGCTGTCCTAGTCAGAGGAGGGTTTTTGGGGCGATCCGACAGTGACATTAATGATCGTAGGTCAGTGAATGGAAAGAACGCGGCTATGATGCTGATGCTCCACGCGACGTTACGTTGCCTGTGTTGTATATTGGTCTCTGCAGTAACTGCGTTCTTAGATCGCTTTGCTCTCGCTCGGGTTGCATGCCACGCCCTCGTCTATCGCGGTTTGTTAGGGCACAAACCCTACCTGCGCTGGCCACGCTTATTGACTCAACCTTCAGTCTACTACATCTTGTCTTAAAGGCCTACCTTATCAGACTGACATGCGGCGCTGCTCCATGTGTAACACCGCCAATCCCTCTACATATAAATAAAAACACGGTTGTGGCGACGGTAGTCGGAAACAGAGGCAAATCTAGGGGCTAATTGGCGCGTAGAATTTGCGCGGTTGTGCAGTACACAGCCACCAAAGGCCGTAGCCTATAGAGGAAGCAATTAGCCAAGGCCCAGGCCCTACCACAACGTGAGCCCGACCAAGCTATCCCTCTCTCTCTCGGTCAGCTACCCACTGGATATTCCCCTTCCCGGACATGCAAATTGGATTAACGCCCGTGTATGACAGCTGTGACAGGATTCCTAAATGCTTCCCTTCCTGGAAGTTCTATCAGAGCCTACAATATCTACATGTAGATCCTATCGCGAGCCCCAAACCCCGCAGGCGCTTCCGGCCTCATTATCCACAAATCCGATTTACATACTTACACGGTGCTAGCCCAACAACAACTAAACGGCGGGGGGATAGTCATAAAAACCCTTCCCGCTTTTCTTTCCCAACCACCCAGCGCTCACCATTTGCTTTAACAGCACCGCGGGACGGTATTTGCTATCACCAGTCTCCTCGTATAGCACGTTCATAATTGCTAGACACGTATCAATGCCGATGAAATCTGCCAACTTTAACGGGCCCATAGGTACATTCGTCCCATTCTTCATAATGTCGTCGATATCCTCCTTTTCGCCAACACCTGTCTCCAAACAAACAACCGCTTCATTGATATACGGCATGAGAATTCTGTTAGCCAAGAAGCCAGGGGAGTCTGCTGAGCGGCTGGCGATCTTGCCCATGCGTGCCACAAACTCTACGGCGGCGGTGACGGTTGATTCAGAGGTTTGGAGGCCAGCGATTATCTCGACACCCTTCTGGACAGGGACCGGGTTCATGAAGTGTGTAGCGATAACACGGGAAGCAGCCGAGAGATCGCGCGGATTGTTCTTTGTCGTAGAGGCGGCAATGCGGGTTATGGAGATGGAGGACGTATTTGTTGCGAGGATAGCGTCCGGGTGGCAGATTTGCGCTAGGCGGGAGAAAATGCTAAATTTCAGGTCAGGTATTTCCTAGAGAAGCGCAGTCAGTACCTCCTAAGTACCCAGTTCTCGGATTATAGCCTTACAGGGACGGCTTCAATTACGAAATCTGCTTTTGAAAGACTATCCATATCCGTCGTTGGGCTGATCCTTGCTTTTATTTTATCCGCTTCTTCCTCCGATATTCTCATTTTGGTAATGTCCTTCCCGAGCAGTTTGTCTATCCCAATCCAGCTCAGTCTCTAGCTCCAATGACGCACCCGGGATCGACAAAACCCACCCATAAAGCCCAAACTCTTGTCCAAAGCAGCTTGGTTGTTGTCCACGAGCGTTACAGGCACCCCGGCTTTCTGTGCAGCAACCAACGCTATCCCGAGGCCCTGAAATACAGGTCAGCACCAGGTACTCCCAGTAGCAGTCAATCCAAAGCTCTTGACCATTTGACCCGCTCCAACGACCCCAAGTCTCTGAACGACCATTTGCCGTCGCAACGCTTGGTAAGTCATGGCAATAACAAAATTATTACGGGTACGCTGCTCAAATTGCGGCTCTCGGACCGATTATTCGAAGAATTAATTTCAACGGTGAACAGTGAACAGTGAACAGTGGACAGTGGACAGTGGACAGTGAACAATGAACAAGAGGAGCAATGGAAACTCCATCTGAAATTACGGTAATAGTATTTTGCCTCGGCTAGGATGGAGTGGGTGATGGAAACCACGTGAGTGCCAAGGGAACGCGTAAAGTGCGACACCACTCGAGTCGCGTCGCCCGGAGCAGCAAGATCCTGAAGACATATCAACTCACCGCAACCATGGAGGCAGATGATGGCTCGAACGCGGTGGTGGATCCCGAAGTCCGAGCATACGTCTACAGCCTGATCTCAGCCGTAGGTTCACCGTCGCCTTTATTGCGAGGATTCCACTGACAAACACTCCTAGCTTGGGGGAACGGGTGCAGATGAAGATGGGCGCTACGTTCTCGGAGACGATGCACTAGCTTGTCTTAAAGACCTCAAACGCTGGATCAAGCTCTACGATGAAAAATTGAATCGTCTAGATGTTGCTAGGTGCTTGGCTGAGGGTAATTTAGTAAATGGAGATCTTCTGGAGATTCTGGCTGTTTGGTCAGACGAACCGATGGAGAATCGAACCAAGATGAAGATAGCACTGGCATGCTGTACGATTTGGGCTGGCCCCCTGAAGCTGGAGACTTGCCACTGACAGTGTAAAGTGGAACTCCTGGTCCCCTTAACATGGCCGATCGAGAAAAACGATCCCCAGATGACGATCAATCATCACCGTCACACGCCATATCTCCAAGTAGCCCAGCTGTCATACAAGCGAAGCGTACTGACACATTCTACGTCAAAAATCCTCCGGACTATCGTACGTATCGGGCTCCCTTCCGTAGCCCAATCTATGAGTGAGCGCACCAGTCGTGATGAAGGTATCATAAAGCTAGTACTTTACTTTCTACGCAACATTGCTATGATAAGTACTCCCCGGAATCTGCCAGTCGATGGTGATGAGGCGGAAGTCTCACGTTCGGCCACTATAAACGCCTTCAATGACCAGGATATCTTACACCTTCTTCTGACGATTTCATCAACAATGGGTGAAGACTTCAACACCCAAGACGTTGTACTTCTGGAGGTTTTGTTCCACCTTCTGAAGGGCGTCGATGTCGAGAAGCTTTTCATGAACGAGAAGCAACTGCACGCGAAGCACACCAACGAATTGCAAGGACTCTTAACTAAGGAGTTGACCTTCAAAAGGGAATACGCAAAAAATGCACCTACGAGACACAATCGTTTCGGAAGTATGATCTGGATTAAGAGGGACGAAGATAGAGTATCTACTGTTTCTGGCCAGGATATACTCCTGAATGAAGCACGGAGTCTTGACAAATTAGACAAGGCTAAAAAGTGGAATAAACCACGCGGTAGGAGGGGAAAGGGTGATGAACTATCATTGGTATGACTATCACAGCTCCCTATTTGGAACTACTAGCTCATCTCCCCAGAATGATTTTGATATGCCGATTTCTTTAACCCCCTCGGCAAATAAACACCTCAGATCATTCGTTGAGGACTTCCTCGATTCCGCATTCAATCGTAAGTTTCTGTGCTAGGCGCGTAGAACGTCTAATAACATGAGGGCAGCTTTATTTAGTCACATTCGCAAAGAGATTGAACGCGAGAGGAGTCGTATTCTCGACATCCACCGCCGTCAATTCTTCTATCTCATAGCGTGGTTTCTAGAGGCCGAACGAATGCGGCGTAAAGTTAAATCCACGTCCCAGTGTGACAAAAGTGTTGAGGGAGGTGGGGACAATGGTTTCGCACTCATCGCTGGCGTTTTAACCCAAGAGACATTCATCATCCTAACTCGTTTTCTACGAGAGAGTTATGATATGAAGCAATGGCAGGACCTGAATGCAGGCATGCGATGCTTCACGGAGATTCTCCTAACAGTCCAACAGATGGCAGAATCTCCACTTGAGGATGACCAGGAGATTGCTGAAAACATCCAAAATCGTCTGTTTTATGAGGAAACGACTCACGATTTGATCATCCTTATCCTGCGAAATTACAATGATCAGGGATTCGGATACCTAGACGCTTGCACAGAGCTTGTCCATGTTCACCTTCGCATGCTAGAGCGTTACTCGAAGCAAAACTCTGACATGCAAGTCCGTTCCCGTAAAAGGGCGCGACGGAAGAGAAAGGCCGCAAAGGAAGGGGGTCCCGAAGGGGGAGTAGAAGATGACGACGGTGATGGAGAATCTAGCGCAGAAGATATGGCAGCGGCTCACCGCACTTCCACAGAACGAAAATTCGACTTCAAGCGATTTGCAGCAAGGTTTCTGAGTCAAAGTTGCACCAACACGTTTGTCAAATTCACTTCTTACTATCAGGACCTTGACGCAGAACAATTGAAGCGGGCACATAGATTCTTCTATCGGGTAGCGTTCAAGATGGAGATGAGCGTCATGCTTTTTAGAGTTGACATTATAGCGCTATTTGTGAAGATGATAAAGGGTCCAAGTGGCCTAGATACGTCCAACCCAGCCTGGAAAGAGTGGGATGAGTTAGTCAGACAGCTGATCAGGAAACTCGTGAGGAAAATGGGGAAACGGCCAGAGCTGGCGGTTGAGATGCTGTTCAGCAAGACCAATGCCACTGCTCACTTCCTCGAGTACGGCTACACGAAACAAACGGTTAGCACAAAGACTCGGGCACCGGCAGAGTTGGAGATCAAGCCAGGGATGGTGAAAGATGAGCAAATCGGCGTTGCGGTTGCCGCTCTGCTAGATCAGGGTAAGCATGACGCTGTGCGATGGGTGAAGGGAGCCCTTACTTCAGCGTTTAATGAACGCCAGAGTTGGGAGGCAGAGGCAGCCGCGCAGGTAGCAGAGCAGGAGAACTCCTCTGGGAATCCACCGGGGATCACTGAAAAATCAACACCAAGCTGCCCATCAATCAGTAAGTAGTTCAATTGGTAGATTGCACGAGCGAATTTTGATTCTAACCGAAGGTTTAGGCATAAGACCCGACAACGGAGAGAGACGCATCGCCATATTCAAAGACAATAAACTGCGACTTCTGATGAAACTTGTTGGTTTTCAAAGGCTGGGCGACGAGGAGGACGCTGACGCTACCTGGATCGTCCCATCATCTGTTACTGCGGCAGAGCTTAAGCAATGCATCGACCTCATTAAAAAGTTTGAGAACGACCCCCCAGTTTTCGATGACGAAAAAGTTGCAGCAGATTTCATTCGCCGGGAGCAGGCCCCCAAACTCCGCCATTCTACCTTTGGTGACGAAGACGACGACGATGCCGATTTCCTTGAAAACGACGAAGAAGAGTTCCTTTTTCCTGCGGGGGGCCCCACGAATCGGAAACCCGATGCTCTTAAGGAACTAAAAGCAAAGCGGCGGCGACGTCGGAGACCCAAAGGGAGTGGCGATGATGAAGGTCCTGACGAAGCTGAGCTGGAGGCACGTAGGGAGAAACGCCAGAAAACCAATCTAGAAAGAATGCGGGCTATTAAGAGTGACTTGTATGTCCACGATAGCGACGATGCCTCCGACGAAGAGAAGGACCGGATGTTTTTTGACAAGGAGGCAGAGTTAAGGAGGGAGTATGGTAAGAAAGTCCTCGAGGCCATGAGGCTAGGAGCAGAGAACGGTGAAAATCCGCTGGGTGGTAGGTTGAACGGAAAAGGAAGGAAGAGAAAAAGCGCGGGAGGAGATATTGCTACAAATGACAAGACCGTCAACCCCTCGCCCAAAAGCGCAAAAAGAAGAAAAAGCGCACCACCCCTAAGAAAACCCCACCGCCAGTCCCTCTTCGGCCACAACTCCGATTCCGAATCCGCCTCTTCCTCCTCCAACAGAGACCCCGACCTCGTCTCCCTCCCCTCCTCCGACGAAGGCGAAGGAGACACGCCTTTAACATCCTCACCCCAAGTCGCCCAGCTATCCCTTTCCTCACATCCCAACACGGAACCCCCACCATTCACAAAGGACGGAGATGGCGACATCGCTATGCAAGACGATGAAGATGATGATGATGAAGATATCCCCGCCGTAAGGCGAAGACCGCGAATCGGGGGTTTTGTGGTAGACAGCGATTCTGAATGAACCTTTTTTTTCTTCCTTTTTTTTGGGTTCCCTCGGTATACATATTATCTGTACCATACCATACCATCCATAGAAACCTTTATTCTTTCTCTCTCAATACACACACACACAAACACACACACATTACGTTACACTCAACTACAACCCTCCAAGCTCCACCCTCACCTTCGGTCACCCACCGTCGTCGCCGTCGTCGGATGAAACAAAGTATTTCTCCTTTTCGTCTTTCCTTTTTTTTTCTCATGAAAAAAAAAAAAGGCCTTGTAAAGATTCTATATCTACCCAACCCAACCTTACCCAACCTCCCCCAATAAACCCATGAAAGAAAAAAAAAATATCAAAAAACAATTATTATAACGATAACGATAATAAAATAACAAAAAAAGGAAGAGTGCCAAAAAAAAAAAAAATTCTTAAATTAAATCAAATTAAATAAGACGCCCCTTATCCCTAACTAGACGATCCCTAATCCGCCTACCCATCCGTAATAGGAAAAAAATCCTCAAGGGACTGAGACGGAGAGACAGACAAACCACGGATAAGCGTTAGAGTATGTATGTATATGGGGCCCGCGCCGCCTTTATTTCTAATTTGATAAAAAGAGAACGAGAAGAAAAAAAAAAAAAATTCGGACGACCGAAACCCTGGCGTTGTTAACTAAACACAAGAGGGGTTTATAAATGCCCTTCCCCCCGTCCCTGCCGCTGCTGCACTGAAGAAGGATAAACCATATCTGCATCCCGCCCCGTCACCATCCCTCTACTAACCACATCCTCCACCGGCTGCGGCGCCTCGGTCACAGCTGCACCCCCTTTGCCTCCCCAATTCCACGGCATCCAACCCCCGGGGCTCCCGGCACGCGTTTCATCCCCAATGTCCTCCCTCTCGACCCTCTCAAACTCAAGTTCGCTCTTGCTTTTCTTGAGTGGCTTGTCATCCGATGATGTTGCCGCAATGCCACCCGAAGGGTTGTCTCGGGATGTTTCTGGGCTTAGGGGGGATGTGGAGAGATTGAGGGCTTCACGGTCAAGGGATTGGAGAAGGCTGACGAGGCGGTCGCGTTGGGTGGTTATGAAGGTGAGGCGTTCTTCTCTTGTTTGTTTGGTCTGAGTCCAGGTAGGAAAGTAAGAGGTTGTGGTTGCGGTAGGCTGTTGGGGAGAGAGGGCGGAGCTGAGGTATGAGTAGAAGTCCCCCGATGGGGGGGCCACTGCGGAAGGGAGGTTGAAGCGCGAGAGGAGCGTTTGTACATATGTCGCTGTGTTCTGTGTCGCGGCTGGGCGCGCGGGGCGGGTTGGTGGCCTCGGGTCTACACCGAGGAACGTCTCCCTGACATACTCGATCACGCGTCTATAATAATACAATACTGCAGCTCTTGCCTGGTCGAGGGATCTGGCGATAAAGGCTTCGATGTCTCCTTCGTGAGTGCGGAGGAAGGGGTGGATATATTCGAGGTAGACAAGCTTTGCGCCCTGGGTTTGGGGGAGGACGAGGTAGAGGAGGAGGGAGAGGCGGATCCAAGGGTAGAAGGGGATCCTGTTGGCTATGTCAGAGCGGGCGTGTGGTTTGCAGGAGTCGGGAAAGGGCTCTACCAAACGAGTATCCAGTCTGTCCAGCTCTCAGCCAGCAGCGCGCAGGCAAACACAACCCAGTACATCAACCATGGCGTAAGCTGCGCGGGGTTGTTTGCCTGGAGCGCTTTGTAGGACGCGAAGATTGGAAAGAGGAACGCAATAACGGAACTGCACAATAGCCACCACGGTCAGCTCTACATGGTCTTGGTCTTGGAAAGGCTCGTCGGCAACTGCTGGAGAATACGGTCGTTGGCACTGCTATCGCCATCCCGAGCTGCCCCTCCATCGATGGCGGGGCACACATGTCTCGCACAACGAAAAAAGAAAACCACTCACCAGAGGAGCTGCGCGAATATGTCGAACATGGTGGGTAGCGTGGTCGCTCAGCAAGAACAAGGATGGGAACGAGAGCAGTGTCCCGCTCTCTCCTATCTCTGCTGGGGCTGGTGTTGCTCTGTTGCTGCTGTTGCTGCTGTTGCCACTGTTGGCTTTGTGTGGCGGGGAGTCGAGTACCAGAGGCACCACCCAACGTAATCTCGTGGTGTCTGCAAATGCGATGTCGGCGGTGAGAGGGTCCGATGGCACTCGTGTAGAACATCCAAGCGTAGTATAGTGTGGACTTGTTCGTGTACAGGTACAAGTACACGCAGCAACTCTGTATTCGGCACTTTGTCTTTGTACCTCGTGGTGCATTTGGTGCTTGGTCTGCTTGGTCGGCTCACGTGTCCCCCCCGCCACTCGTCGTCGTTGTCAGTCGCCTCCCCCCACTTTCGCCTTCACCACCACCAGGTGATTCAGACATTCCGACTCCAACACGCCGTCTGGGTATTGATGCTGCTCCCCCCTTGTTGTCCCCACGCTATCGCACATCTAGCTGCCAACCGCCCAATGTGAGATCTCCCCCGTGCTCTTGGGCCACCACCCACCACCCACCACCACAGCATTGGACCTCCACGTCGAGCTGCGTCATGCGAGATAGACAGCAACTGGCCAGGGAACGCAGGAGGGACCCAGAGAACACTTCGCGCTACTCCGGATCCACAGTGCAGCCTGGCAGGACTCAGAGTGCACGCCGTCCTTCCCTCTTGCAAAGCCAGCGCCCGAGAAAATGTGTATCGTTCTCCTGTCCACCGCCCACTCGGCCTATGCCCTAGTCCTCATCAACAACCGCGATGTAAGCCAGCCCGCCACACTAAAGCCCAAACCCTAACATAAAGAACCTGAAAAGGAATACCTGCTCCGCCCCACCTCTCCGGCCGCCTTCTGGCCTCCTCCAAACTCCCACATCCTCGGCGGACGGGACCTTCTCCGCGAAGAGCACGGCACCTGGCTCGGCATCACGACAGTTGGCCAGATCGCCGTGCTAACCAATTTCCGCGAGGACAACTTCGTAGGCGGCCGTTCGCGCGGGGCGATGGTCAACGCATTCCTTAAATCCTCCGTCCCGGCCGGAGACAACGGCGAGGATGCCACCCACAGATTCGTAAAACGCCTCCTCCTCCCGGAAAAGGGAGACGATAATCTAAAGGGTGTGGGCGGATTCTCTCTTCTCTGTGGGGTCCTCCGGCCCACAAACCCCCCCGAAGCCATCGCGCCCCTTGCTATCCTCTCAAACCGCACCGAGCGTCCCGATGCCACATCCTGGGTCTGCAGCTCGCGGGGCCAGACCCTCGGACTCTCCAACACAACTTTCGACACGCCCTATCCCAAAGTAACACGCGGAAAGACGCTGCTGACAGAAGCAATCCAAAAAAACCTCACCCTCGACAACGGCGACCAGGAAAAGCTGATTGCCCGGCTTCTGGACGACGTGCTAAGCGACAACACCATGCCCGCTCGCAAGGAGGGCCAGAGCCAGGAGAGCTACCTCGACGGGGCCATGCGGAGCGTATTCATACCGGCCCTTGAAGTCGAGGGCGATGATGCTTCAACGCCGACGGTGCCTACCGCTACGAACGGGGACCCCAACGGCCATCTCGTCTCGACCACAACCCTCTTGTCAACCGAAGGCCTGACGGGCAAATACGGCACCCAGAAACAGACAGTCGTGTTAGTAGATTGGTCGGGCAAGGTTACGTACCTGGAACGGACGTTGTGGGACGAGTGTGCGGAGCCTGTGGCTATTGGGCAGGGAGATCGGAAGTTTGAGTTTGTGATTGAAGGGTGGGAGAGGGGAGGGGGAAGTTTAGTTTAATTTGTGAAGATGCGGGGGAGTAGTTTGTTTATTTTATTTTATTTTATTTTATTTTTTTCCCATATAAAACCTGAATCTCCCCTTTTGTAGAATGTGTGTTTTCTTTCTTTCTTTCTTTCTTTCTTTTTTTTATGGGAGAGAGGGGGGGGGGGGAAGAGATCAATCCATTATCACTATCTAGAATCTAGAATAGATGGTATTCGATAATCCTTGTTTTCTAGAGGGGGTGGTGGAAAGGGGGAAGAGGGGAGAGGGGAGAGGGGGTGAGGGAGGGAGGAGAGGAGAGAGATTAAGGCACAAAGGGTTGTGCCGTCTTTGCACTCGTTTCAAGACTATCTATCTATCTGTCTGTCTATCTGCTTTGTGGGTTGATGTTGTTGTTGTCGTTGTAGTAGTAGCAGTAGTACAATACGATACTATAGTAGAAAAGTAGGTAGTTTCTCTTAAAAACGGTAGTTGCTATGTAATAGAAGAAAGCATTTAATAAAAAAAAAATTAAAAAAGAAGAGTGTCGAAGTCAAAAATTTCCTTTTTCAATATATATCTCATCTCAGACCTTCCTCTTCACTAAACCTCTAAAAAAATCAAAGCTATTCCCATCGCTTTGCAGCCCCCATACCCTTCCCGTAGGCCTGTCATCCCACCCCACCTCCTCCGCCCGCAAAAGCCCAAAATCCCTCGTGATCCCCGTAATGCGTGCACGGGCATCACCCGCTGTCTCTAGAGTCACGATTTGGTTGCTGGTGTAGTGTTAGCGAGCAAAACAAAAAAGAATGAAAAAATAGGACGCTAAGGGCGGAGCGGGAAGTAGCGACATACGTGTGTAGCCAGTTTTTGTAGTATTCTTGTTCGAAGGCTGGGGAGAAGCCTGTTTGGAGAAAGCGCGTGTAAAGGTCTTCAAAGGCGGTGAGGACACGAGCGAGGAGTTTTTCGAGGGTGAAAGGGGTAAGGGGTGTTTTGCCGGAACGAGTGCGGGTGGCATTGAGGTGGGTTAGTATGGCATTTAAGGAGGTTGTTGGGGCACTGTTGGTTGTGTTGAGGCCGATTCCTAGGTGATAAGGGGGTTAGTGTTGCAGTGGGGTGGGTGGGTGCCATGGTTGGAAACGACTAGAACCTGATAAACGCGGAACAGGTGGCCAGCAAACTTACCAACAACTAACAAGTATTCCTTCCCAGAATAGCTTGAGTTCACAAGAATCCCCCCAATCTTCACATAGGCTTTCTCGCCAGGCGTCGAGGGATCCTCAGCATCTTGACAAAAATAGTTAGTCAATACTGAAACATCGAATTTTAAAGAGAGCTCACAGATATCATTGGGCCATTTGAGCTTTACGGGAACATCTCGGTAACCGGTATCATAGCTCTTTATGCCTTCAACAAGAGCCATGGCGGCGATATACTGGACAAAGATCACTGGAGCCTGGGCCATCAGCTCCATCGGATGACGAATACACGTCGAAAAGACGAGAGACCCCGTCGGTGTTATCCAAACATTTGAGCCTCGTCCTCGCCCTGCTACCTGTGTTGTAGCAGTAACCGTAAAGCCGGTTGGAAGTTGTTGAAGCAATTTATTGTTTCTTCCGCTGGAGCGTCAGTGTCAGCGACCCTAAGGGAGATAACGTTCTTACCTTTCTAGCATGGTGTTCGTGCTCGTAACAACCTCTCCATAAATTAAGTACTTCCCAAACTCTCCGCGGGAAGTTTTAGAAAAGGATTGATAGTGTCGTAAATTCGCGTAAAAGGCGTGATGATTAAAAGATGGGGTCTCTTTGCAGCCGGGGTAGGAATTGTTGTGGACCATCATTTGTTTGACAACGGTGCTATAATCGAGAATTCTGTCTCCCCCATTCACGGCTTCCTCGTCAGTTTTCTCGCTCGATAAGCTAGGCAGTACTGCCGCAAGAGAACTCATAGACCATCTGGACGGTTTGCCAAGGTGAAATGTATCACCCTCGCCCCTGATAAACTCTTCCCCTTCCTCTGCTACAATAATATCCTTCCAGGAGCTCACAAGCTCCTGTACGTCTGGTGGCTCCAGAGATGAGAGATGCAGGCGAGAAAGGGATGGTACCGCATTTAACTCCTGGTTCACAGTTAGGCCAAGTTTTGTCAGGCACGCTTTTAGAAAAGCGGCCTCCTTCTGGTCATCCTCTTTTATCGCATCCACGATCTCGGGTTTGTAAGTCTGTCTGTCGAGGTTGACTGCTGCAAACCTTGGTCTGCATTAGTGTTTGATAGGTTAACTGGGACTGAAGGGCGCGAACTCTGGGTGTGGGCCCGTTAATATTGCTGCTCCCTCCCCAACCTTGCAGTAAACAATGGCGGCCTTTCCCTCTCCGCTCTCGACCGCAAGATCACCTGAGTAACTGGCCAGCACCTCTACCCCTTTGCCCTGGTACCTTTCTGCGTCGACAAATACGCCGCCGCCATTGTAGTACGACCGGAACGATTCCGGGGCCTCATTTCCCCACCAATTCTTCTCCACTTTCAATTCAGTAGCCCTAGCACCGGCCTCGCTATTGTAGGAAAACCCAGCAAAGGCACCTCCACGACATATGCCTGGAAAAAAAGCTAGCTCTCTGCTCCCAACGACCTCAAGCTTCTTGTTGCCTACTTCGAATTCGCAGGCCTTACTACCATAGTAGCCGCCAGCACAAAAGCCAAGGTAGGCACCCCCTCGACGCACAAACTGGGAGATGCGCCGATTTCCTTCCCCATTGAAAATTCGGCAATACCCCAGATCTGCTCCTCCCGGAAAGACAACGAGAGCAGACGTAGATGTCCAAGGTTCTTTAAGCAGAACCTCCGCAGCCACAGGAATTACCGCATAGTTAGGGGTAAGCAGGCGTCGCATTGTGAACAAACAGTGCCGGACCGACTCAACCGTGGTGCCATTGCCTGCAGTTGTATTAACAACACGACGTTTTTTTACATGCGGGTAAGAGCCAACCTGAGTAGACAAGAACGTTAATTTTTCCGACCATGGCAGAGTATTGTTCGGCGATGGTACTCTATGTAGCCACATATGTAAGCTCCTGGTAGTCCCACGCTTCAACCGACTGCAATCGGATATCCCCCTCAAGCAAATTGACCTGAGGGCTCTACAGATGCCAGAGCTCAGCACGAAGACCGATGCCGCTCCAGCGGTCGTGAATGATGACGAGCCAGATGACTGGTGGGGTTCCCCAGCTCCCGAGACTGTGGTGGTCTTGCGGCTGACGTTGCTGTCTGGACAGGGACAAGAGGATCTTTAGCACAGGATGTTCAGGCACGTATTCCGGCAACTGATTGCCAACTGGAATAATGACCGTTCGCAGTCGAAAATACAAAGATGAACGATTGCTACTTTGAGAAGAAGGACTGGCGGCTGTGCAAGGTCGAGGTGCGTTTTTCGCTCAGCCGGCAATAAGTAATAAGCGGTGCCTCCGCAGCTCCACATGGCTCATTGGGCAATACGCCTGGAATTGAGGCTGATACAGCTGCCATCTAGATGGACGCATTTCGGGAATGCTGGAAAAGGCGTGGGAATGATCGGAGGACAGATACAAAGCAAGCGTGATATGTGCCACGGTTTGCTTTTCTACGGCGTACCGTTAATATGTGTTATTAAGCTATAATCTTTGCCTCTCCATATCCCTGAGGAGGGGGATAGAGGAGAAAAACTTGTCAATAATTGGTCCAAGTGCATCTCGCCAGGCGTTGCGGCTCAACACTTTTTCTCTCCAAAAAGTCGCGTCCTGTCAACATAACTTCTAGCACAATGGCGTCGCAATCGTTACGGGTGACGGCCAGAAGCTTCTCACAGCCAATGTGCCTGTTGTTGCGAGTAGCACCTTCGTTATCCTATGCATCTCAGAGAAGCGCCATCAACTCCATAGCCAGGAGAACCTATTCCTTCCAACGCCTTTCCTTCAACCCAACATCGACACTACAAGCCCAGTCCTTTCAACCAAGCAAACCGAAAAAGGCCGAACAACCACCTCTCTCTACTGCTACGCCCGTCCCTAATAGCGATACCCCTGGCGATTCCGCTAAACCCCCGAATATCGAAATTCAAGACCTCAGCGCAGGCTTCGCCGACCAAGCCATAACACTCGATGAAGGCGGCCAACAGGTCGATTGGACGCGATCTTTCCACGGTCTCTCAACAGAACCCTTCCCGAAAGAAGTTGCTGAGATCCTCTCCCAGCCCATTCCCGAGGGAGATGTGGAAGTGAAGCCGGACGGCGTCATCTATTTGCCTGAGATCAAGTACCGAAGAATTCTCAACCGGGCATTTGGACCTGGCGGCTGGGGTTTAGCCCCTCGAGGCGAGACCATTATAACGACAAAGAGCGTTACTCGGGAATATGCACTTATCGTGCTCGGAAGGTCCGTCCAATGCCCCCCTCGCCATAGCACCTCGAAACCCACAACCACATGAACTAACTATTCCTTTTTCCCCCAACATACAGACTAGTATCAGTCGCCCGCGGCGAGCAAGACTACTTCTCCCCTGAGAGCATCCCCACCGCAGCCGAGGGTTGCAAGTCCAACGCCATGGTACGCTGCTGCAAGGATCTCGGCGTGGCCAGCGAACTCTGGGATCCACGGTGGGTCCGGAAATACTTGGATAATTACACGAGAGAGGCCTTTGTAGAGCATGTCGTGACTAAGAAGAAGAAGAAGATCGTACTTAGAAAGGACGACAAAGTTCGCTCCCCTTTTCGGGAGACGAAGTTCAACAACGGAGCCGGCACCTTTAAGCCACCTGCATAGGGAGATGGGGCCGTGTGGTCTGGCTGTTTCTGAAGCTACACTTTCCCTCAATTTTGTGACCTAGACCTCCCAGGCTGATCCTGCCTCGTGTAAACTAGTAGTCTATATATTCCCTCTGTAACCTGGTGGCAGTTTGGCTTAATCCCACATCTCCCGAAAGTCGTGAGTGGAGTACAATCACATTGAGCAGGTGCGGTTTAGATTTGGAGTGCACTCTCCCACAAATTATTCTCTATTTTCTCTTGCCGCAAACAATCTATGCAGTTACTTACTCTCACATTCTTTAGCCAATGGGAAAAGGGAAAAGGCTAAGGTCCCTTTGAAGGACTGGATTATAGGAATTCGTTATCCATTCCCTTGATTGGCATAATGCTCTCCTATCCCAACCAACTAAAAGTCTCCTGGCTGACAGGTAGTGCTTCCCATATAAAGACATCCCTGACCTCTGGGAGCTCCTAATGAAAAGGTAAGAGCAATCTGTAGGGGTAACCCTCCAGCCTGTCGTTGGCTATGCTTTGCATGCCATCCAATTGAGATTTATGCACCCATAGATGGAACGAAGGGAGGAAAGGTGATAGATAATAGGATCACTTGGTGAACTCTTTCTCCGTCTAATAAGTTCTTGCAAGATTTCTCAGATACCAGTCAACGAGCCTACGTCCGACCTTTGCCTCGGATATGTGGATTAGATCCTATAGCGGAAACTTGTTAGTAACTCAACTATTTGTTGTGGTGGACAAAAGTTCATTGCTTGCTTTAAAGGAGTTGGGTTTAACTTACCCTTTGCAACGCGAAATCAAGATCGCTAGTGCTAACAATATCTCCATCCAACAGCCCATTTTCACTCCATCTGACCTGGCGACTTCTTTGCTTGTTGACCAATAGCCATGTCCTTAGCTTCTCCGGTTCAGCTTCCAAAAACCCGGCGAGCTTTCGTAAATCCATGGTCGTATAGAGCTTCAGGTAGCTCTTTAATGTGGATGACCATATGTTGTTCTTGACGTCCTCGAGAAAGATCGAGAGGTGGTGTTCTATCGGATCCACATTGATCTCTGGGCTATCAAAATCCGGAGGTGTTGGTGAGATGAATTTAGGGCAGGAGTTTCGGAAAAGGTCTTCAAAGATAGACAGGGATTCTGGACCCCCACGTTGCATGCGGGCGAATTGGTCTCCGTGCTTTTCACGCAGCGCCGCATGTATAGTATCATCGAGGCGAGTAGGACAGAGAGCAACGCAGATAGCGATAAGAGCGTACATCTGGTCGTTTTTCTTTGTAATAGAGTCGTATTGCGCGTTCTTCTGGAAGTTTTTCGTTCTGGAGACGTAGATGAGAATGTGGGAAAACATCCGGATGGCGTCTGCATAACGCCGCATCATCATATACGAGAACCCCACGTAGTAGTAGGTGGTGAAGTGTGCAGCCATTACACGAGCAAACATTGCTTTCTTGTTTAGCTCGATATCATCGAGGGTTTTGAGAGCCAAACTGAAGTCGCCCAGGAGGCAGTGCACGCGGAGAAGCCCTATGATGGAGAAATAACCCAACATGCGGTAGAGGGGGCGCGAGCCGTAATCGCCAGCGACAGCAGCAGGGTCTTCACCGCGCTTGATTGCTGCAAGTTGTTCATTCATCTGGGAGCGCTGAATGAGAGAATAGAGGACGTTGAGTACGCTGTAGCAGCCCCAGGTGTTCGGGTTGTCCCGAAGAATCTGAATCTCTTCAGCATTGTCTCCCTTCCGGGCAACACGGTTACGATGGCTACAGAAGCTATTGAACTGGTAGATGAACTCGTCAATAACATCCCATGCCCAGTAGTACTATAACGCGAGGTTAGCGATTGCTACGTTTCCACAACTAAAGGTATCACCTGCCGAAGGTACGTCAAGATCTACTGGCCCATCAGAGTTGAGAATAAAGTGAAATAGACTGCAGTAGTTGTCGTAGCTAGCGAACCTCATCTCCAGCGTTGCCTGGTACTCCAACGGTGTAGCAGCTGCCGCTATCCTCGACTGGATGTCCTCTCCGAGCTGTGCCTGGCCTACCGGCATCGGCAGTTCTGTCTCACTTAGCTCATCGTCGAAGCGGACCTGCTCCTTGTAGTTGTTCACCAACGCCTCCTCTTCATCGTCTGAAGCATCCTCCATGCGGCGAGCGGGTGCATCGCCATTCTGGAAGGGTAGCCGTTGTGCGAGGCTCATTTTGCCTGCGTGATGGCGTGAAGTGAGGTCTGGTGGGCTGTTTCGATGGGAGCTTGTCGTTTGATCCTTTTTTTGTGGGTTTTTCGCTTCAAGTGTATCAACACGTGACTTCTGATAAGCCCATTCAGGCGGGTTCACCAGACTGACGCAGAGCACAGTATAGTAACTTGCACAATCCGACGCACATCCATACTGCGTCTTGTATTGCGGACCCTGAATAACTGCAGCAATGCAAGATATGTAGCTGATTCACGATTCTGTTCACGCCCCGCGTGCAAATATTGTGGCAGGAGAGCCCTGTGCTGTTTCCAGGCAAATCAGCAGCCGCCGATCGATCGAGTGGGGCGAGCAATCCGGTTCCTGAAACCAAACCAGCCACCAGCCACGCGGTTTTCGTCCCATAAAACCACGGCCTACGCCAACCCCGCCCATACAGATCCCAATTCCTAGAAAAGCCATTGGCCTATATAGTGAGATCGTACAGAGCACAGAGTACTTCGTCGTTCACTCCTACAAACTGTGCACGCTGAACGGAACACGAAAGGGCCGTGCAGAGTTCGCCAGCCGACGCTGCTACGCTTGACTATCGATAACGGCGTCATCAAGTTGTTCAACACAACCGGAAACGACACAAGACCTCGAAATACAGGACTTGGCCGCAATCGACTAACGCAAAGCCACGCCTCAGGACAGCTCATCCCCAACCGACCGATAGCTGCTCTTGTGCTAGGGCTAGCTGCTAGGCCAGGTTCTGCGAGTCCGCCGACAGCACTACCGCAGCTAGATGGTTTAGGAAACAGGCCATAGAGCGAGATACAGAGCCGGCTTCACTGCGGACGGACCGTCTCAAATTCCCTGTGTGCTATACGAGTGCCTCTTTTCGACTGTGCCGGTTAGTACTATGCTGTCGGCGTTTCCTCCTCGGTCCCACGCTGTGTACCCTGCCCATGGACAACGCACCCGCACCACTCACTCCGACGACCCTTCCTATCCTCCGCCCAAGAACGCACTATCCGGCGGACGCAGCCTCGCCAGCTCCGAGGGCGGATTTGAGGGGATAGTTCTTCCGCCAGCACCGGCAGTTCTTACCTCCTCTCTGGGGAGAAGCAATCAATTAAACGACCCGGGCGCCTCGCGGGTACAACCCCTTTCTGGCCAGCGATCAACGACGCAAGATCCTTATGCTACGTGCCGTCCTGTCTCCCCGCCTCGGCGGCAGGTGAATTCTACTCTGTCGAGTTCGCAGCAGCCCCCTCGATATTCACGGCCCTCACCTGACCGGTCGATTCCGAACTCACCAGGCAGAGGGGATTTCATGCCGACTCTGACGGGCGACAAGAACGGCGAGATCAGGGTCGAGGCCAAGGGAGGGAAATTAGGCAGCTGGTTCAAGGGAAATTCTGCGCCAGTTAATCTTCGAGTACCGGTCGAAGGGGCCATTGAGGCCCAACTAACACCGCCCGCTCGCCCAATAACGGGGTTGCAGAAGAAGAAGTCCATGGGCTTCTCGCTCTTCGGCTCAAGCTCGAAAGTTTCGATGGAGGAATCCCGGCTGTTCCAAACATCCGCAGCAGACGAATTTCTTAATCTAGATTTCCACTCTGCATTGTTTCCTACCGGAAACCCTGACACCTTCTCTCCCTCCGCGTTCAAAGACCTCTGGCTCAACGCCGAAGCACTGCTTTCGCGAATGCAGGCAGCTTATAAACAGCGAACAATGGAGGTGAACGAGGCAAACGCGCTTATGAGTGCTCAGCTAGACGAGCTTGAAGGAGCGCAAACTCGTGCTCGACATCTCAAAATGCAGCTTGATGACATGGCACTCAAATCTCTAGAGCAGGAGCAAGCTATGAGCGAGCTAGCAGATGAGTTGGCCAAGGAAAAGCAGAGACGTAGAGAAGAAGAAGAGACGAGAAAACGAAGTGTATCACTTGTGGCGTGCCCGGAACTCGGACGAACAACGGACGAAGTGGAACCTGAGGTCACACCGCGAAAGCGATGTAGCGGAGGGAGCACGATGACATTTGCTAGCGATTCCGGCTTTGAATCCGAGTGTGAGAGTTCTGCTGCTAGTATCTTCTCTGCGACCCATGGCACAGCCTCCCCGACCGGGACCATGTTCTCCTCCATCACCGAATCGACCTCCTTAGACGTGGAAAAACCCATCCGTTCTCTAACGGGAATACCAGCCCCAAACCTCCAGCGTGTCTCGGCCTATTCGGAAATGACTCCTATACATATTCCGCCGATCGCCCAGTCTAAGTCAACGTTCCAGAAAGTCCTCTCAAACTTATCTCCGTCTTCAGCGGTTAGTAGTGAAACCGATCATCCCGACGTGGACACTACTTCTCGTCAATCATGGGGCTGTTCTAATTGCCAAGGGGGCAGGTCAGCGATGGCATGGGGAATTGTGGGGAACCTGAGGGATGAGAATCGCGAGCTAAAGGAGAAGGTAGGAAGGCTGGAAGGGGCCGTTGAAGCATGTTTGGATCTTGTCGGAGGGTTGACGACTCGGTAATGTTGCATACGATTAGACACTATGAGTGGGTCGATGCGGGCAGGTCTCCATTGTGTTCCGATGAATGACTCGAACGGCGGCGATGACGGCGAAAAAAAATTGCTTATCTTTCTCTTATCTTTTGGCTGGGAACCATGTATAGTGATATCCCCAATTTTGGTTTCTTTTTGTCTTCTTGATGGCATTGTCCCCCTCTGGCCCGTGCTTTATTTTAGCTTTATCTTGCTGGCTGGTTATAGGGCATACTCTTTTTTTTTTTTTAATTCCTCCCTTGTCTTTCTAGGGTCTCGTATGATCGGATTGGTCCTACAAAGGAAAGAAGGGAGAAAAAAAGACATCGTATACGCAAGTTATCATGCTGTTTCCGTTAGTCCCTTTTTCCCTGGAGTATTAAGATAGAACGTGGTAACGCCAAATGGAGTGGATGCTATGACGAAATATACGTTTATCTCTGCTTTGATAGCTTTATTAGACACGGGCCTGAAAGAGTCTTGGGCGATGCAAGTTGTCTGATACTCTAATTTGTGGTATGCTAGTATTGTAGGATATTTAGAGTCTTCACAAATACCTCTCTTAAAACCGCAACGTGTTTAACACCGTGTCAACAGGGAGTATTGAAAAAAAAAAAAAAAAAAAAAACCAAATGCATATGATGGATCCAATTCACATCAAAATCCGGTACTGCTCCCATAGGCGCCATAGTAACAGCGAAGAATGTTCAGTCTAAATTTCCGACCTCGACCACTCACCCTCAGTATCGCCATCACTATTCCACTGCCTACACCGGCCGAACCACCCCCACCGCACGCATACACGTTTTCGCCCGCTTGGACTCGTCTCCGTCGGCTTGGTGTTCTTGGTAGGCGATGTACGTGGGGGGTCCGCGCAGATTAGTCCGAACCATTGCTTGGATGTGCAGGTGTGCTTGAGAGTCGTTGGTCGAGTGGTTGAAAGGTTTGGGTGGTCAGACGTGATAGAGTAACCTTTCGTAGTCGATTTGTCGTTACATCTACCAAACCACCCTGGATGTTTGCAGGCTGTTGAACTTTGTGGAAGTTGATTTGATGTTGTGGGTGTTGGTGTTGTGGTTATAATCAGTGTGGGTATCGTAGTGCTGGTGCTGTCGGTCGTTTTTGTGGCATCATTGCAACCCCCAAACCAGCCTGGCGATTTACAAGTGGTTGTGGTGGTAACCTCGGTGGTTGTTGTAGTAGTAGTTGTCAGTTCCGTGGTACTTTCGTCGAGACATCCCCACCAGCCGGGTGTCTTGCAAGTAGTTGTCCGCGTCCTCGTTGTCTTTGGTGTTGTAGTAGTCGTTGTAGAAGTCGTCTCCGAGCCATTGCTTTCGATAAAGCGCCAGTTGGAGCAATCCACACAATCTATATCCGGGACACATTCTGGAACGCTGTCGTACTTCAAGATTATGTCATCTATTACTTCCCGAATTCGGTGAGTCCCTACTCCTACTCTCCAGCCTTTATCTTGCACGACATCATATATGCAGCGCTGACCAGTGTGACATTGCGTTTCCATAGCATATCCCCCGAGCGAACAAGATGATGTAGCACCGTTGCAAGATCCCATGAAGATCGGGTCGGCGGTGTGGCCTATGTGGTAGGCACCTGTGAGGGCTCTAGTTTGGGGCGCTCCAGAATGAGATCCCGGAGGAGAGGGGAGTCCGAGGCGAAGAGCCGCTAGGGCCTGGCCAGGTGCCTGAAACGTGACGACTGGTAAACCATATGTCAGTCCCAACAGGCTGCTAACGGAGCCTCCAAGAGAGTGACCGGCAAGCCAGATATCTGCAGTTGGATAGAGGCTTGTAACGTTCTGGTACAAATCCAGTGATGCCCTGTAGTATGTGCTTTCGTTCCTCAGAGCCTCGGTAAGGCACGTTTGGTTACAGGTGTACGTCGTGGTGTAGCAGTCGCAGACTTTCTTCCAGAAAAGCTGGCCCCCTTGTGCGCAACAGCAGCTGAAGAGCAGGTTGTCATTAACCTTGTCGTTCGTTGTTGTCTCTGCACCATCAAAAACGGCCGGAGAGGTGCCCTTGAGTCCTATAACAACAGTGGAATTTGTCTCATCGGCATAAATATGACCGCGGAGGCCATCACTTAGCCAGCCAAAACTTTCTGAGTAATTATAACCGCCGCCCACATCCTCCCATTGCCCGGTACCCGGTTCCAAAATATACGCGTTCGCAGCCATTCTCGCAAAAGTCAGGACAGTGTCTTTGTCGGAAATGTTGGGACCAGCAATTTCGTCGATCGTCCATGCCGATGCCGAAAGTGCAGAGGGAGCACCATGTTGTCTCGCTGCAGCCAGGAGCGGTTCGATACTCGCAGGGCGCCGATCTACAAGACGCTGGATGCTCATTTGTCGGGACTGGGCCGTGAGTGGCGTCGCTGGAACTGGCGGAGAATCATCTAAAACCACTAACAGTGGCTTATCCGCAGGAACGTCAAACCGACGATGGAGGCTTGAATATTTCCGGGTACCGTGGTGGAAGATATGTCTCAAGGTCTGTCCAACACACGCCGTTAGCCTGCTAATCCGGTTGTTTTTGGGTGACGCGAGAGGAAGGGGCCCGCACAAATTCATGGCTACCCTCCAGCACCCCAGAGGGGGTTTTGAGCCTGTTCGAAGGGCTTCCCACGGGGGGCAGGACAGGAAGCTGTGGGAGCAGGTTTCCGCCCCAAGAGCCGCTTGCCGGAGACACACAGGATAGGGCAAGGAAAGAGAGCAAGAGCCGGGCAGTAACTCTGCCAACCGAATGGCATTTCCGCGGCCGCTGGAGATGGTCAGCCATGTCGACAGCCGCTGAAGTCCGAGAGAAAACACCAAAGGCTCTCCATGGACATCGGCATCATTCATCGTCGGGTGAGTACGTATGCCAGCATGTTCTGCGTCACGGGCAAGCCAGAGAGTGCCTGGCGCTACGCCGAACCGGGCTGAGAAGTGCGCATCACCCACGCTTTGCCCAGCACTCGCGTGAATTAAAACACCTCGGCAGCTGCTTCACGGCTCTTGCTACCGATAACAAGTACGTGGTATGTACATGTATTGGTCTAGGTGGCATGGCGCCATCTGAATACTGGAGCTTCTGGCGCCGATTGCTGATGCTTCTCCACAGTGAGCTTGCCGCCCTTGGAGCCCACCTCGATGATTAGTCAGTTACTTCAACCACAACTGGGCCACCGCTCCTAGATATATACACAGTTCTCTGAGTTTTCTCCCTGACCAAATGGTAACGCATCTTGGTCTAAGTTGGATAGCGTGATGTGAGGTTGGCTGTACTATGCCTTGCCGCCGCCATGGTGCCATGGCATTGCCGTGGTACGACTCGGATGAGATAGGCTCAAACACAATGGTTAAAGGCATGGATTTCCTGTTATTATTATAGTCATTATAGTTATATTACCAAGAGCACCAGAAATTAAAGCTAGTAGTTAGTTAGTTTCGAATCCGATAAGTCTTTAACAATGAATGGTGAGAAAGAAGTAGTTAACGTGGCAGTGGCGAAAGTAGTTAGCATATGTAGGGCGTAAATCTTTTAAACCTAAAAAGTAAGAAGGTAGCAAGGTAGCAAAAGTAGTTTGACTCCGCTCGTGGTAAAGGCATAGGCTTCTACAGCTATGGGTCTTATCTAGTTGACGACTGAAATGAAAAGATTTTCATGCTAAAAGTTTAATTTTCACCGTCGAGACTACACAGTTTTGGTGGGCGCGGGAAGAAGAAGAAAGGGGGGAAAGTAGTTAACGGAGCAAGTAGTTAACGGAGCAAGTAGTTAACGGAGCAAGTAGTTAACGGAGCAAGTAGTTAACGGAGCAAGTAGTTA
>JAJDFE020000096.1:60129-75246 GCA_021527465.2 Geoglossum glabrum
GCAAGTAGTTAACGGAGCAAGTAGTTAACGGAGCAAGTAGTTAACGGAGCAAGTAGTTAACGGAGCAAGTAGTTAACAGGGAAAGTAGTTAACAGAGCAAGTAGTTATTAACCCCGGCGGCTAGTGGTAAAAAGCGCAGATTTCATAGATTCAGCAGGATCGTGGTTTTAGTAGTTGACGACTAAAATGAAAAGATTTTCGTGCAAAAAAGCTTAATTTTGGCCGTCAAGGGCGACGCAGTTTTGGTGGGCGTGAGGCGCCAAGAAATGACTTTCGTGCCGTTAACTAGTTTTTATATACATAGGATGCTTGTGCTCATAAACCATAGTCCTTCTTTGCCGTTTGGAGACTGGCGCTGGGCTGTGGATGAGCTGCGGCAAAAAGTGATCTGCACGCCCCACGCAGCACACGGCGGATAGCTAGAATTGGATATAGAATAGGGCGACGCGGTAATAGTGTGAAGCTTTTTTTTACATTTCTATTAAAGTCTCTATCTGGACCCCATACGCAATTGCACCTCCCAACCAAAAGGCTACCGAGAGAAACATTGAGAGGAAAGAACGAACCGACAACGAGAACCACGGGCCTCAACTTCACCGGCCGATCAAGAGATGTCTAAAGGCAGCTGTATTATCCAAACGCTTATACCCTGAAGTATCAACTCTAATATCTTGCTGTAACCTATCGCCAAGTCTCTCTGGTATCCAGTTGGGGGACTGTAGCAAAGACTGCCATTCTATTAAAGGCCCTCGGATCCAGCTTTTGTCTAAGACTCCGGAACGTTATGTGAATCCTTCCTCTCCTTCCTGAACAAAGCAGCTCTGCTATCGAGGAGCACAATAACCCCAATAACTAAGGGTATTGACTGTCCCGGTTTTGTAAGACTCTGTTCCGGAGTCAATTCGTTATAGATGATAATCATCTCGATACCCGCAGCAATAAAGATCAAAATTGATCAAGCCGAAACCAGAGAGAATCCGGACACCAAATTCGCTCCCCTTCTTGTTCCCCTCGGGGTGCCCTGCACCCCCATAGACCATCGGATCTGGTTTTTTTCTGCCTTCTTTATATGCATCGTAGGACGCCTTCATCAGAAATGGTGCGGTGGCCACTAAAACTAGAATGAGGGGGCACATCCGTACACCAACATAAACGTGCGGAACCATTGGACACCACGAGGCCTCATCATGAAAACCAACTTGGATGACTAGGCCCGCTTCGAGCCGAGATAATTGCTGTAAGCGGCGGATCGGGGGTGCGGATTAGGTGGCAAAAAATACTGGGATTGTGTAGGTTGTAGAAGAAAATGAGGGTATCAGTTGACCTGTCGACTACATGTAAAAGACGAGTAAAGGCATGAAAACGTGCTTCAGAGAGTTGTAGTTCATGGCCTACACCCAACAAGAGGATTGGCTGAGCCTAATACGTCAATACCCGACAGCAAGTAACTCACAGTATTCGAGGAGAGCATGAAGTAGAACACGATGGCGGTTCGTCGAGTAGTGATGAATTTACGTTGTAGTCTGATGGGAGCAGACAAAGCGGCAAGCGGTCAAACCGACACGCATAATCCACGACGCTGCGTACATAACAAACACTACGTACAAAATACTCGCGCTTGCTACCTGCAGAAAGCCTCGCGTTCCCCTTGAGACGGCGTATCACGTCAATTGAAGTTCCACATATACAGTCATTTCCGCGACCCCAGCGCTCTTCTGGAGCATGTCGCAAGGTGCGTAGCACTTCAGGCCAACTGTCACTGCAATCGCTGCTCCAAGCCTCCTCGTCATATGCCATTGAACGCACCAGGTGTCCCCTCATCGTGCAATATGTGATAACTGCTCCGTACTTCACCGGCCTCTCTACGAATCTGCTTGCGAGCTCACCAATACTGTTGAAGGCGTCTAGATTCTACTTGTCCTAATGTCAAATCCTCGTCTGCCTCGACCACCCCAGGTCTCTAAGTCGTTCTCCCGTCTCGAAACCGTGGCGCCAGATCCCCTCGTTCGGCACTGGGAAACCCCAAATGTAGAGTCTCTCAGTCCAGACCAAGTGGAAGGGCTCCCTGGCGATGCCGGAACGAGCAACGGAAATATTTTCGAGCAAGATGGGTCGGTGGATGGGGAGGCAACGGACCTCACCCAGGCGGTTGACACTGTACCAGCGGTGCTGGAGGAGTTACCAATTGAGCTTGCGAGCTTAACGGACAGGTGAGCCCTCAACATTCGACACGCTATACCCCGCCAACACCACCGCCCATGTCTCACAATACTGACGACTTGCGTTAGGTTTATTGACTCCCTCTCCGCAAAAGTGCATCCTACACCGCCTTCTATGGATAAGCTCTCGACACTCTTTCAGGATTTCTATGTGCTTGCTAGCTCTCGCATCGCAACCCATATCGACACCCTTTCGTCGCGCCAACACCGCAGAGCATCGCCCAATCGATCTGTTTCATCCCGAAGCTCAAGTACGACCAAATCTAGTAGTAGACAAGGCCCAGCCGGCGGAAGGGACAAAGCTACGTCTGATAGGTCACTGGCCGAACAGCAGATGCTCACAGCTTCGGAAATTGAAGATAGGCGAAAAGCAAGGAAGCAACTGGAGCGGACCCGGCTTACCCTAGAAGAAGCGGTGGAGAGGAGAGTGTGTGAAGCTGTCTATGACCGGATTTGGAGGCATCGGAGCACTCAAGATGAGGAACGTGACGAAAAGCTTCGTTCTAGAACCGCGGCTCTTGGCGTTGTAGGAGTGGGCTTGCCTGAACTAGGTATTGATCTCGGAAACGCTTCAGATTCGGAAAATAGTTCGAGCAGTGAGGAGCATATTCGCGAGTGGCTTTCCGGTGCCAGGAAAAGCCTAATGAAAATGAATGACGAAAAATGTCCACTTGGCAAGCTAATTCATCTGAAGGCAGCGCATAAGAGTATAGTTGACACGTTATCTCACTTCCACCCTTCGTCATCTTCTGCCGACGAGATCTTACCTACGCTCATATATACATTGATTACGACGCCAACCGGGGGCATCAATGTCATCAGCAACCTGTACTTCATCCAACGCTTCAGATCTGCTAGTAAGGTAGACGGAGAGACAGCATACTGCCTTACAAATCTAGAAGCTGCTATCACATTTCTCGAAAACGTCGATCTAGCTAGCCTCAAGCCAGACGAGCTCCAGTTACCACCTACCCCAAAGCATGAAAAATCCAATCCCCTTTCACCCGGCCTTCCCCCTTCGCCAGGCCCAACAGCTGTAGCGACAACACTTGTGACGGCAACACCATCTAGCAGTTCTCTCGAAAATTTAAAATCCCTCCCATCAGTGCCCCGGCCATCGGCGCCCTCCACTCCGCTTCACCAGCGGCGACTAAGCCATCTATTGCAGCCGCCAACGAGTGCATTGGGTGCCGCAGGTGATGCTGTCATCACAACGGCTGACCAAGGTCTCAAGACTATCGGCAGTACTCTCGAAAGTAGTTACAAGTTTTTGTTTGGACGGCTCAGGGAACGGGAGGTCAACGTCTCTGGAGAAGGCGGGAATGCGAGAGAGATAGTCTTGCCAAAAACTTTGGATGAAGCCCGTAGGCTTGTTGGAACGCCCCCGCCAGCGGAAACTACGGATGACAAAAATCTAGATGATGCCGGCACTGGAATCCCGGCGCATCAACCTCAATTAGAGGGCCCAGATGCGGTTGGGACGATAGCTAACGACAAGCCTTCAATCGGTGGGCAAAAACTCGTGAGGGATCGAAGCTCTGATAGCGGGAAAAGCGGGAAGCTGGTTTCTTCTGATAAGGAGTCTCCTCTAATCTCAACTCGCGTGTCTAACGTGCCTGGCACGGCCTCACCGCTAGGCTCAAGCGCTGCCGTAGAGTCAATGCGGAACCTTGGAAACACCCTTAACCCCCTAAATAGACTGGCGGGTATGGGTGTTATGCGCTCTTTTGGACGGGGTGCGGCCAGCGTGCAGGCTGCTCTGACCAAGGAACAAGGGGGCGTGGAAGGGCCTAGGAATGCTGCCGAGGCAGGACTAAAAGGGGTCACTGATCTGACTACAGTGAGTTGATATCGCTACTTGGTAACCCTTATATAATGTATGTTGCTGAGATGGCGGTTTCAAGGCATTCCCAGATCTCGCGCCTGTTCTCCCACCAAGGGAGATACCGAAAGTAGCGCCACCCATTCGGCGATTCATGGAACTAGAGAACCCTGGAGACCTCAAAATCTGTGAGGTAATGGAGCTCCTAAGGGACTACCGTCGCCTGGCGGGTGCACTGAGGGATATAGGTGCTGTGTAGTTGTTATACCTATGGCTTCCCAAGCTCTTTAAACTGACGCAGCGCGTGCATGAGCCCGGTATTTCTGGTCGTTTCTTTATCTATTATTCTTTTTCTTCCCGGTCTTTTACTGCGTCAGAGCTTTGCAAAAATACACGCACCTAACAGGTAGATGGCGGCGTTTTTGGAACGTATATACATACATATATACAAATGCTGGTCAAAGACCGGGGCTGATGTATTTTCGTATCGGCTTGTGGAGTAGATTTTGTCACATCAGTCTCGACTGTAGTTCCACTTCTCGCTGGATAGCCTAACTGAAAAATTGATATCCGGCGGAGAAAAGCTTCCGGACGGGGCTCAGGGGAATGCGCACTCAAGAAATGTCCTACCACCTAGTAATTCATACCTCAGTTGGAATACCAGCCCAGTCCCTTTAGCTAATGTCTGAACGAGTGGACGTTATGGGCACCATATCACAAGGTGCCCGTGACTTCATTAATCGCCCATTTGCTGATCTTTAGAAGGCTGTCTGGGTTGTTTTCTACTTTTGGATGAGATTTTCAAGACAAAGTTGGAGCATTTGATAACAGAAAAAACCAATTGATTTTAGGAGGTCTTCGGGGGAGGCAACTCGACAACCAGACTCCCCCCAGCTTTATGCCAAGTCACAACAGCCGATCATTTAATATTGGGAACCTCTCTTCTTGAGGTTTTTGGCTTAGATGGCGTTTTGGATTGCTTTGCTCCGGAATGTAACTCAGGAGCGGAATTTTTTTCTTTTTTTGATCTACATAGCAGTAAGAGCCGCGAAATACAGGGTGGTCGCTGACTTCCCTGTAGGTGGCTGTACATGTACTATGGGTGGAGAGGGTGGGGAGAGCTAGGAGGATGGAGGACGGCATGGGCGGGAATAGTGGAGGCGGGGGCGCTCGCTTGGCGGGTAGAAGATGGGAAGATGGAATATGGAGTATATACATCAATGATTAGCTCTGGGCTGATGGCTGCAGACAGACGGCTTGCCTCGCAGGGATATGATATTGTTTTCCATCGTGTGCGATAGACTGGCTAATATTATCGAATGCTATTTCACAAGTGGTCTTGCTCACAATGGCCAAAATTGCCACCAAGAGACAGCCCTTTCCTTCAATCCGTAACACGTTGTATCATGCTAGAAAGAGCTCGCATACCAGCCCAAGATGACGAATCAACATCACCAGGCCCACATGCATTTGTAGGCCAACAGCCTACTCCCTAGCCGGTCATATTCCATTTGGCCGATCCAACTGTCATTTGTGCCTCTCAATTTCCCGAAGACACTCCCGCCCTTCCATACCACAACCTGCGAGTCCAGTTCTCGCGGCGGGGTGCCTACGAGGATATCCTTCGCAAACACTGGTCGTATCTCGCGCAGGCGGTCTTCCAAAAACGTAGTAAAACCCGGCACTTTCCCCCCTCCCCCAATCACCATGATGCTACCCAGGAAGTCACGTAGTTTGCGATCGTCATCGCGGGCACCATGGGTTGCAGAGGCGAAAATCGCAGCATCAAGTGGCATGACAGGGAGGATACCGTCTCTCTCTTCCGCTAAGGCGATCTTCTCGATGTTAGGGTCGACAGGAGCAACAGGAACGCCATTCGCGCCCACAGCGGGTGTCAAAGTACCGGCGCCGGGATTTGGAGTTCTACCCCCCTCTGGGGCCGGTGAGCCAGCAACGGATGAACGTGGTGTGGTGTCGAGATTCTCATTGAAGCGATTTAAAAGGTTGAAAGGCTGTTGGCGACTTGGTGTCGAAGCAGCAAAGCCGCTATTTGGATTCTCGCTGTTAACAGCCGCAGTAGCAGAGGCCCCCTTGCCATTATGGGGTGCAAGAGCTTGGTAGACTGTCGATTGTGCCGCTGAAACCGGGTCGTTGGGTGAGCTGTCATAAAGATCATAGGAACGAGGAATGAGCTTCCGTCGACCGAAGAGTTTCTCAGAGTTATCAAAGAAAGAAGGGTTGAAGAAGCCCTAAAATCTACCCGTTAGGGACCAGAATGCCGTTAATAGAGATAGGTACCTACCATTGGCGCTAACATAACTTCGTCATAGGTCTTGAAAGAATACTTTCTTGTGTCTTGGCCTGATACCCGCAAGTGGAAGTCGTAGAGCTGAACACTAATATCCGACTCGTTCATCGTACAGAACTTCTGTTTCAGTTCCTCTGCAACCATGAAGTCATACCGCCGTCGGAGGTTGATATCTGCGTATGGAAAGTGGTTGAAGAGCATCATTTTAATAAAAGTTTCTGTAACATCTGCACCGCCATATTTCAGATTCACCCTCGAGTTTTCAATACACATGCCCTCTTCGACGCAGCAAATTGAAGTCTTTTGTGCTCCGATATCCACGATGCAGGCACTAGAGTAGCCTGCACCGAAAGTAGCAGCCAAGCTCTCCTGAATGAAGCAGACTCGACCGAAACCAAACTCACGAAGTAGCATCTCCAGCGTATCAGTCACATATCGGCGCTCATAGAGGTCTGGGATGACAAAGACACAGCCAAACTGGGACCATTCCTTCTTTCTTCGGAGACCGAGCTGGGACTTAAGGGCGTCTTCAATAATAACTACAATGTCTTCGTACAAGAGCGTCTTGCTCGCGTAGTCCCGTTCATTATACCAGCCATTTTTCAATGGCCAGAATAATTTGTACCTGGGTATTGAATCATCGGGTATTCGCAAAGCGGCTTGCCCGCAGATATACTCTGGAGCAGATTTCTGGTTCGGAGGCAGCTCGGTCCAATCGACACGGAACGGGTCGTTATGCTCCGATATTGTGTCCGGTGATGAGCGCCGGTTGAAGTTCACAACCAAATCCTTTGAGTTAGGGAGAATCCTACGCTTGCTGTTCCGCATCCGCACTTTCAAGTCAGCGGACATGGCTGAGAATTGGCTGGCAAACTGAAATGGCACCAAAAGTCAGTCCGCTGCTTAGACGTTTGCATCTGCATCTCTATTCCTACCTCCGCCCCAAACAGTTGTTCAGGGTCCAGGTCATCATCGTCGTCTGCTTTGATTCTCTTTGGTCTTGGCTCAGAACCATCCTCCTCGGATTCGTTGCACTTCCACTTCCTCGCAATGACCATAGGAATGGTTCTTGGAAGCGCGTCGCTTGCAAGACCGATCCTGAGGTTTTGGCTACCCGAGTGTATAACAATAACCTTTGATCCTAGAACCTCCTCACCTATGGCAGGTGCACTCCCCTCGTCCGCCACAGCTTCGTCCTCCATATCGGCATCCGCCTCCGGGAGAGGGAATTCGCCCCGATTGGATTGTGCAAGGGCTCGATCACGATCTTTCGCCTCGCGAGTCATGCGGTTACGGTTCTCTTCGTTCTGAAGTCGGAAGACAAGAATCTGGTCATCGCGCTTCAGGTACTCCCTGGAATATATAAGATCATTAGATACCACTCCAGTCTGTAATTAATACCGAGAAGGGTGGAAAGGCTAGTGTTGAGGACTTAGATGAGTTTTAGTGAAGATTCAGGCTCTAGGCAAGCCCTGACTAAGTTCCGGGTAGAAGCAGCGATATAGGGCAGAAAGGATAGCTCGTTCCGGACTAAGCTCAGGGGGGGGGGACAAACGTATAGTAGTTCTTTTGGTTGATCATGTTCACCTGCGGCCACGTTGTAAATTCGAGGTCATTGTCCGTTCTTTCCAGACCTATATAGAGTCAGCTCGAGCCAGGTAGAGCGACCATGGATGCCATATCGGTGCTAAATAGATCCCTAGAAACTCCTACAGGTCCATTAAAGAACACCGAGCGTTACTCACCCTCTTCCCGCAAGAGAGCTTTCCCTGACTTTTTTCCAACCATCTTAGGGACTAGAGCCCTCTATGGGTACCCGACTGAATAGTAGGATTAGAAGAGGCTCAATCGAGGTCATGAGCCGTTCGGGATTATTGCGATCGAGGTTGGTCTAGATTCCGAGATGGTGTTGCGGCTCCAATACTCGATGGGTTAAAGCGAAGCTACCCAATACTGACGCTTGCAGCCAATCACTAGGTTCAGGCCCAAGCATTGTAAGACATTTTACAAAACCGAGGGGCCTGATGCAAATTGTTCACTAATATCAACCACCAAACCCAGCGCTAAGGAGCCACGTTACACATTACCAACGCTCACAGCCCATAAATTCAGAGACTGGGCCTACAGGCAAGTCAGCAGTTGAGATACAGTTCTGTAACGAAAGCATGGGCGGATCTGTATCGCGAATATTGTCCGGCCTGCTGTGGACTAAGAAAGAGATAAGGATACTTATACTAGGACTAGTGAGTCGCGATACTTTGGCATATACTCTGAAATTCGCACCAGAGAATCAGTGCTAACTACTACGGTTCATACTTCAGGATAATGCAGGGAAGACCACACTACTGTATCGATTAAAGGTATAAGCTGGCTTTGGCAACCGTGCACATCCAAGTCCGAGCATACTCGAGTCGGGCTATTGCATATGTCTAGAAGATACAGCTATGGCTGACATGTGTTGGGATCAAGATAGGGGAAGTCGTTACAACAATACCAACAATAGGCTTCAATGTCGAGTCGGTAACTTACAAGAACTTAAATTTCAATGTGTGGGTAAGTCATATGCCACGGCCCACCCCAAAGATGGCACGCCTAACGTGCTCCCCCAATACATAGGATCTAGGTGGACAAACAAGCATACGGCCATACTGGAGGTGCTACTACGCCAATACTGCTGCGGTTATCTTCGTGGTTGACTCCACCGATATCGAGAGATTGGGCACCGCGTCAGAAGAGTTGAGTGCGATGCTGAATGAAGAGGAGCTACGGGATGCGGCATTACTCGTCTTCGCGAACAAGCAAGACCAACCTGGAGCGAAGGGGGCTGGAGAGATATCAGAGGCATTGAAACTAGGGGAGCTGAAGGACCGTAATTGGAGCATCGTCGCTTGCTCTGCTGTGGACGGCCAGGGGATAAACGAAGGGATGGACTGGCTAGTGGTACGTCGCCCCTGCTGAAATGCATTTTGCTTCTATACTAAATTACGCATTATAGAATACGGTACAACAAGACTCTTGACCTAGGAAGTACTTGCATGTGTGGGAAATAATGATGGGCAGGTTTTAGGACCATACGTTCTTTGGAGGAGAGCCATTTCAAATTTGCATGTTTCACACGGATCACAATTTCTCAATCTAAAGCAAGCATGTGCATGTACATCACGTCGTCCCATTAACCGATATCAGCTAGAGAGGCCGACAGATGGACCCATTTGAGTGACCGTCTGGCTATCAGAGCTAGAGTAGGCCATAGACTTGTTAGAATTGCATTACCAAAATCCACTCCTAAGGAAACCACTAAGCACTATGAAACTCACACACCTAATTCTTCCCAATATATGGGGTAATGGAGTATATGAGTATATGAGAATATATATATATGCCCGCCAACAAAAATCTCTCGACTGCGCTACGTAGAGACCGTAAAACGGGGTGGTTTTCACAGCCAGATGAACGCCACTTCCTTGTAGATCACTGGTTCCACAACGTATTCGTAGGGGGGGGGAGGTCAATGCCAGAGAGAAAGTTGTTGTGACCAGTCAGTCGACCCAGAACTCCAGAATCCCCCGCATGGCTTTTACGCTCGGACGACGGAATGGCAGCGGGAACCTTTGGCAGTAATGGGCCATCCAATCCCCTTCAGCGGGGGGTTGGGGGGGAAATAGCTCTTTGTCTAGGCGTATCCCCGCGGTTTCTTGCGCAGTTGCAGTTGGCGTTATCTTGAGGAGTTATTAGGTGGTGGAAGCGCGTGTGTATGTTATGTACTTGTGCTCCGTAAGTAAGTATGTACGTATGTGTGTGATGTAAGTATGCACAAACATATAGGCATTGTGGCCATATTCAAAACCTTGTGCGCACGCTCCACCTAATGCTTTAACCGGTTTGTTCGTGCAAAGATGACTGGGAATCCCCAGCTCATACAGAAAGGCCGTTGCATTGCATAGAGTCCAAGGTTTTCTGTAATGCGGTGTTTTTCATGGGGGTTTCACCCGTCGAGCTGTTTTGTAATATATCCATCGCCCCCCCGCCGCCGTATCACAGCCGCGACATTACACACCAACGGCCCCCCTCCCACGGCAGCTTGAGGGAATTACATACTACAAACGTCCAGAGTTCCCTTGTTGGACCCGCTCTTCTTGGCCCGCCCTACCCCACAAAACGGTTTTAGGAGGCCTAGCCGAGAAGGTAACTTGCCCACGGTTTGTGCTTGTACTGTACATGTACCGCAGACAAGGGCGTTACAGCATATTGCGTCTCGAGCTGCGGTATGAGGAGGATATGACGTCACGGGGTACTGGCGGGCACTGACGATCGACGATCAGAACCGTCGGGAGGTCTGCCGCCAACCAAGTCCTGCCAATGGAAACGGCCACGCCATGGAGCAGACCCGCAGAGATCTCGACTATAGTAAGATGCTAATACCAACGACACGGGCCGTTTCTCTAAGGGGATTCTAGCCCTCGAAGGTCGGCGGTTTGGGGCGGATCCCGCCGTCGCCGGGGCCTCTGCTTGATCCTGTACAGTCAGCGTTGTTGGTGCGGGAGTCTAGATCCCAATCAGAGAGCTGTCAATTAGCAAGCAGAGTCCATGCGCGTCACCCTCCTCGCGTTTCTTTTCCCCGCCTCTCTGGTCACGACACCATGTGATTGCTGCCACCAACCTGCTCACTGAGAGCATGCAGGGTCCTGCTCCAAGAGCCCCCGCTCCCCCTTCCAGCCCTCGGTATATAACTGTGCTTGACGGCCCTCGAACTGTTCTCTGATTCTGACATTCGTTCCTGCAGGCTGTTGTGACCCAGTACTTCAACTTTGTTTGGACCCCATTGGTTATCGATCCCTTTAGTCACCTACCTAAGTAGCCGTTGCAGTCATGTCGTCTGACGACAAGCCCGCGTCGACCTACCGCTACGATGAGAAGCCCGTATACACAACCAGCTCGGGGTGCCCAGTGTTCGACCCTGAGAGCTCGCAACGTGTAGGCCACAATGGGCCCCTACTGCTTCAGGACTTCCACCTAATCGATCTGCTGGCACACTTCGATCGTGAGAGGATCCCAGAGCGTGTTGTGCACGCCAAGGGCGCCGGTGCATATGGAGAATTCGAGGTCACCCATGACATTACCGATATTGTGCGCTTCCAGTGAAACCTTCAGTATATAGCTCAGGCCGCTAATAGTCACAGTGCTCGGCAGATATGTTCAGCAAGGTCGGGAAGAAGACCAAGTGTATCTGCCGCTTTTCTACTGTTGGTGGGGAGAAAGGCTCTGCCGATACCGCGAGAGACCCCCGTGGATTTGCCATCAAGTTCTACACCGAGGAAGGCAACTGGGACTGGGTCTTCAACAATACCCCCATATTCTTCCTCCGCGACCCATCGAAGTTCCCGCTTTTCATTCATACGCAAAAGAGAAACCCGCAGACCAATTTGAAGGATGCAACGATGTTCTGGGACTACCTATCCACCCACCAGGAGGCAGTACACCAAGTCATGCATCTCTTCAGTGACCGCGGAACCCCTTATTCGTACCGCCACATGAATGGTTATTCGGGCCATACTTACAAGTTCACCAAGCCCGATGGATGTTTCAAATACATACAAATTCATTTGAAGACCGACCAGGGCAGCAAGACTTTTACCAACGACGAAGCTGGTCGTATGGCATCCGAAAATCCGGACTGGAACACTCAGGATTTGTTCGATGCAATCGATAGGGGGGAATGTCCTTCATGGACCGTTTATATCCAGGTTTTAGACCCTGCTGATGCCGAGAAGTTCCGGTGGAACATCTTCGACTTAACCAAGGTGTGGCCTCAGGGAGAGGTCCCTCTAAGACCCATCGGCAAGTTCACCCTCAACAAGAACGTAGGTTTCACAGTCCATCATCGTTGCTAGATTGCTTGCCGCTGACACTGCTCCCGTAGCCGGAGAACTACTTTGCCGAGATCGAACAAGCCGCCTTCTCGCCATCGCACATGGTACCTGGAGTCGAACCATCGGCTGACCCCGTTCTTCAATCGCGTCTGTTCTCCTATCCTGACACCCACCGCCACCGTTTGGGAACAAATTATCAACAAATCCCTGTCAACTGTCCTATGCGTGCTTTCAGTCCCTACCAGCGAGATGGCAATATGGCCGTCCACGGCAATTATGGTTCCAACCCGAACTACCCGTCCTCCTTCCGTCCCCTAGTCCACAAGCCTGTGCAACCATTCCAGCAGCATGAGAAGTGGGCTGGAGCTGCCGTGAACTTCCAGTTCACTGTCACCGACGATGATTATGTGCAGGCCAATGGCTTATGGAAGGTTTTAGGTAGAACCCCTGGTCAACAAGACAATTTCGTCTATAACGTGGCAAGCCACTTGAATGCGGCGAGGCCTGAGGTCAGGAAGAAAACTTATGAGATGTTCACGAAGGTGAACCCGGATCTGGGGGCGCGGATTGGGAAATTGACTGAGGAAAAGGCGCAAAAGAGTAATCAGCCGAGACTCTAGATACTATCTACTGTAACTTCATATTACTCATTATCTAGCATAAATTGCTGTTCGATTTAGGGCCATGAGTATCCTATGGTTAAAAATATAACAAAAAAAATCATTTCTTCAGTCAAGGTCTATCACGTATCTAATCTTTTGATCATAAGTTAACGATATGTCTCTATCGGGGGGTTTTTTTTCCCCGAGAAATCCCAAGCGCCCCACCAACTCCAACTGCAACTCCTCCACCACTCCTTACAGTCAGTTACCAACCAGAGACAACCAAGCAAGAGAATTAGACCCCCCTCTCCCCCCCCTCCTCCTCCTCCTCCTCCTCCTCCTGCCAACCATATATTTTCCACGAGCAACCCAAAGCCCGCTGCGAAAAAAAAAAGGATATCCACCTACGGCATATCACAATCGCAGCACGCTATACCTGCAACATACGACCACAGACTGTAGAATACTGGGCATCCCGTCCGCTCTGCCTTACATAAGCTACAGATCGGAGGATTAGTACTGGCGTCGGTGACGAGCTGGGAATACGCTCTGTTGTATGTTTTTTTTTTTGGGGGGGGAGCCCGGCCGCTTTAATTAGGTGTGTGATGGAGGCGCCAGACGGATAAATACTGTGGGGAGTATCGGGGCCGGTGGATAGTATGCTCAATGCTCTCGTTCGTGTGCCTGTAGGTAAGCTACCTGTGCTAAGAATCCTAGCTAACTGCCCGGGCTCAGAATCCGCCTCCACAATATTCTATCATTGAAGCTATAGCGATTTTGCTTCCAAAAGCCCTCTTAGGCTCTTTTAAACTACATATCGTGCTTGTTTCCTGGGCCTTGTCCTCCTTCAAAAACCTACAAGTTAGACCACACAAGGATATATCTAATATTAATGATGGGTATGTTGTGATGGTTTGTTTTGGTGGTTTCTGCAGAGGAGAGTTTATTATATCAGAAATGGGCCTTAAACTAGACTTCAAACTCCGAGGACATTATATTCCTATATTTTGGCTATTTTTGGGCACTTTGTGGCTCTGTTTAATAGACAACTATAAGGTACTAACAATGAGGCTTTCTGTAAGACCGTAGCGTGGATCTTAGGGCTTAGCTAGTAGTGTGACGGCTTATAGATGATGGAGGCCCTTCGGCGTAGAGTCGTTGTAAAGTATTCTTAAAGACAATGTAACGAAGTTGGATCAGCAGAAGTACTCTCGATTCTGTAATGTAGCAGAAGAACTAATCGTTGCCCATTCTACTATGGGCAGCGGACTGCTTAAATACATGGTTCAGTCGGCTCCCCAACGGCTACCTCGTTCTCTGATTCGTCTTTAATTGTCTTGACTCTGTCTGCTACCGGCGACGTCGTCTGCTACCAGCGAGGTCATCGGATCGGTATCGACTGCTTTCAGACGTTGCTCTTCTGGCGTACTATTTTCGTAGCGACGTCTTTGTCAATGGATGTAGAAGACTGCTTCCGTTGTTTGCTTGGCAGCTGTATGTGGTTGCAGATGTTGCTTGCTTATGGATTATGTTGTCTTTATGGAGGTCTGACGTCGTTGCGCCGTCTGGCAGTTGGAAGCAGTTTTAAAAGTCTGACGCGGCTATGAGCCTCCTTTGTAGGAGCCTCATTGCTAGTGCCTTACACTTTCATAAGAAAGCTTTCAGCTACATTGAAATACCCAAACCACTTCTAGCTGCTAGAAGTCTCAATGATATCAGATCTTCATAACAATAATAATGTCTATAAATGTAAGACCATAGTGTAGATCTTAGGGCTTAGTTAGTTATGTGACGGCTTATAAACGATGGAGGATCTTTGGCATAGAGTCGTCATAAAGTATTCTTAGAAACAATATAATGAAGTTAGATCAGTAAAAGTACTCTTGATTCTGTGATGTAGAAGAACTAATCGCTGCCCATTCTACTATGGGCAGCAGACTGTTTAAATACATGGTTCAGCTGGCTCCCCAACGGCTACCTCGTTCTCTGATCTGTCTCTCATTATCTTGACTCTGTCTGCTACCGGCGACATTGTCTGCTACCGGCGATGTTGTCGGATCAGTATCAACTGCTTTCAGACGTTGCTCTTCTGGCGTACTGTTTTCGTAGCGACATCTTTATCAATAGATATAGAAGGCTGCTTCTGTTGTTTGCTTGGCAGTTGTATGTGGTTGCAGATATTGCTTGCTTATGGATCATGTCGTCTTTGTGGAGGTCTAACGTCGTTGCGCCGTCTGGCAGTTGGAAGCGGTTTTGGAAGTCTGACACGGCTATGAGCCTCCTTTGTGGGAGCCTC